>JANHJO010003029.1:552329-564226 GCA_032468235.1 Pseudoxyrhopus heterurus
CTCTCAAAAGAAATTTCAATCGCTGTTTTGTTGATATTTGGCTCAGTTGACTAATAAGTTTGCCCACCACTGACCTAACCTATTAATCAGAGATAGAAATCTGCCAGAATTCCTGCATACGGTAGGAAATATATGAACTGAGGGAAAAGGATGCTAGGTTTATAATGTTACATCCGAATATAATGTATATCCTCACCAACATTTAATGAAGCTGTTCTAAGTAATATACTATACTATTTTTACATTGAACAATAAAATAAACAATCGGGAAGTAATTCTGCCTGTGTTAGAACCATTGTACCTCAGTTTTATTATTATATTCACTTTTTCTGTACCAGCCATAATTGTTAATTAAGCTTTTCACTGCTCATCTTTTTAATAATAAAATGCCTGTTTAAATTCTTCCCTTCAATTGTGGTTTACATTGTATAATAAATTTAGGAATAAAATCACAGCCAACAACATTGTTCTGGGATCTAGTAATAATCCTGGTAATTCTAAACAACACTTTAAATTTCTTAAAATACCCCTTCTGCAATAACTCTTAATTTATATTTTCTTCATGGTTTTGCTCAAAAAAGTCATTCTAGATTTTTTTTTTCCTCAGCTACTTTTAAATATGCTTTTTCACCTCAGTTATTTGCTAAATACTCTTTGGACCCAGTCCATAGTACCTATGGTATATTTTCTAAGAGGAACTGGTAATATTAATATCCTTAAAGGTTTTAAGATTTAAATGGTTGATAAAGCTATAGTTATGACATAGTTGTGTCTTTTAGTGCTGCAGTAGTCGTATTTGGAAAAGTGGGTAATATTTTTCAGTTCTAAATGGAGTATACAACTAATGAGTAGGGACCTAAAACATGATTCCACTGTGTGTGTATGTGTGTGTACATGTACATATAGATGTATAGAGGACATTTTCAATTATCACTGAATTTCTTGCAGGAAATCTATGCATTGTGTTGGACTGAGTTTCAAACTAGAAAGTATCTAGTTAGCAACTACAAGAGAAGATACTACATGGCTTTCCTCTCTGCTATATTGACTTCCACTCCCAATATGCAATTTCGGAATAATACTGACATCTCTTATTCAGTAGTTGTAAGAATTACAAAATATATATGAAAAGTTTTGATGTAAATGCTCCATAAAGCACATAATATAACCACAACTAAAGGGAATAGTTAATATACTTTTATTTATATTATTTTGTTTATAGGAACAGTAGAAGTCCCCACAATGTATGCCAGATACTTTAATTACTGAATACACTTAATTGGTCTCAAGTAGGTGGTGCTAGACCACCTGCTGTATGGAATCTTCTATAAAATGGGAGAAGAAGAAGGACTGCATCAAGCACCATTATTGGTAAGTAATAAATAATGTAGGGGATAAAAGTTTTTCACTAAAAGAGTGTATAGAAGCTAAAGTAATATAGAAGAAAAATGGATTAAACAATTACTTGTTACTTTACCACTGGTGCCATGTTTTCCTGCCTACAGAGACTTGGTTCTTGGAGCATCATAAAGCAGAAAGTTTAATTTTCATTTTGTTACTCATGCTAGATCCTAGTTTTTGTTCTATATATCACTAATAGAAACAAAGGTATATTTTTCTGTACAGTGAAAAAGACAAGAGTAACAGTTCCACACCCAATGAGCAGAGGAGATCAACGATTAAAGAGAAATGTTTAGCAATGATCGTTGGATCTGTCTCATAGGAGAAGTTGGCTTTTCTGGTTTTGCAGACTGGCGGGTGGGGAGAGGGGATGGTTCTACGACATGCATGCATGCCCACCGATTACACAAATGGAGTTTGGATGCATCACTTAACCATTCATTCAGTGCCTGTTCAAAGTTATAGGGGTGCTGAATGAGTAGTGCTTATGACCAGTCCTTGAAGTTCTGGCTGTTACAGCCCCCCAGAGTCGCATGCTCATCATTTAAGACCTTCCCTGCCAGCTACCCACTAGCAAAGCCAATCAGGAAGCCAGCAGGGAAGGTCCCAAGTCATTCTGATAAGCTCCCTGCACTTGTGTGGGACCTGCTTTCCCAAGCTTTCATGCACTTGCATTGAGCCGCACCCGCCTTTCCCTAGTTCTCTACTGTACACAGCCTGCGTTGCCCCTCCCCATCCCCCTTCACTTGCTCATAGTCTCCATTGGGCCACCCCTCCCCCATAGCATGAAGCACACTCTATGGTCATAAATGCAGTGAGGCTACCAAGAGCCTAATTTTTGATCACATGACCAGAGGTGCTGCAACAGCCATAATTTTGGGGACTGGTCATAAATGTTATTCATTCAGTGCTATTGTAACTAATAGTCATTATGTCAGAATTATCTATATTAGAATGCTAAAATACTTTACTGACTTCAAATATTTTTTTCTACATCATAGTCTCCTTCTCCTTAGTGATGGGGAGGAAAAAGGAGAGTTATATCTAAGTAATAACTCTGAGGAAGGTTGGACTTGACTAGCTGAGAAATCACTTGAGTACATTTCTATTAATAAAGACGGATTTGAACCTGGACTTCCCTATTCTAGTTCAGTATTTGAACTGCGCTGCTCAGAATTCTTTCCTTCTAATCATTTATTCCCCTAATAGCAATTAACATACGCTGATTCTTGTCTGCAATAACCTACATCATTTTTGGTATATTGGGGGCAGTTTCTAGGGCCACTCTACCTATAGGTGATATTGGCTGTGAATGTCTTAGAATTTTATATCCAATTTTTCTGGTGGGACAGTGGGAAAATGCTCCGTTAAAGAGCGTTGGTCCAGTGAACCTCAAGAAGAGGTTTATTTTTCCTTTCATAAACTCTGCTCTCATTATCATTGAAGACCGGTAGCTTGCTCAGAAGTGACACTCATTGTAGTCCATTTATTTAAAAAAGTATAGTGCATTAATTAAAATTTTACAGTGCAGCATGCAGCATATATTCTGGAATGCTTATATAATAAGGGAATGTTACCATGTAAACATTGCAAACATACCATTATAAAAGGAAGTTTTTACTATTGAATGCAGTGTTCTTTCTTGAGAGTGTAGATGCTGCTTTCACATTCAAGTACAGGTAGTCCTTGACTTAAAACAGTTCGTTTAGTGACCATTCAAAGTTACAACAGCACTGAAAAAGTGATTTATGACCATTGCAGCATCCCCATCATCATGTGATCAAAATTCAGACACTTGTCAACTGACTCATATTTGTGATATTGCAGAGTCCCTGGGTCATGTGAGCTTCTGACAAGCAAACTCAATGGGGCAGCCAGATTCACTTAACAACTACAGTGGTTCACTTCACAACCATGGCAAGAAAGGTCCTAAAATGGGGCAAAACTCACTTAACAACTGTCTCCCTTAGCAACAGAAATGCGCTTAATTGTGGTCACAAGTCAAGGACTACTTGTATTTGGTACTATTCTATGAGAGTATTAAGGTGAAATCCTGAATAAGATCTTGTCTTTTGATGGAAATCAACTCTCCTGGGGAAAATTGATCACACATGTTTAGGCTAAAAAAAATTTGCACAAGGAAGATAGGGTATCACCAATATCTTAACTTTTGAAGGTTTGTAATGGAGTTCTATGCAAGAATAAGAATCTGCATGAATGAATTCATAAATGACAACTTTTTTTGAGCTTTCAAGTCAGGGCTGATTCATGGCATCTGCCTGGATAAGTCCCTGCAGGTTTTTTTGGCAAGATTTTGGAAGTGGTTTGCCATTGCTGCTGCCTTCTTTCTATGACTGACAGAGAGACTGGCCCAAAGTTATCCATCTGGCTTCATATCTAAGGCGGAATTGGAACTTGCAGTCTCCCAATTTCAAGCCTGTTGCCTTAACCACTACACCAAACTGGCTATCATTCAAAAACTACTATTACTGTAAGTAACAATTGCTTGAAAAAGATAGTGTTGGGATGGGAAGTAAAAGAGACTGGAAAAGAGGGTTTGTTTATGGAGGAAAGAAACAAGTTGACCAGAATGACAGACAAAATGAAATGACCCTGCGTCTCCACATTTCATCAATCAGAATTGCACTATTCAGTGGTAAGAAGAATTGAAGGAACTCTTATGAATAATTGGAAGTAGATATATGGTTTCAGATTTTTTCTGGCAGCCATTTTAGCTAGGGCAGAAGTGAGGAATGATGGTCCCTTTATGACTTGGGGACTTAGCATGGCTGGCTCAGGAATTCTGGGACTTGAGGTCCACCAGTCATAAAAGGGCCATCATTCCCCACCCCTGAGCTAAGGCAGTATAGTCTCTTACCCAGGGGTGTCAAACTGGATTTCTTCGAAGGCTATTTCTCCGTGGGCCAGCTGGGAGGCAGGGGAGGTGGAATGGACACCTCCTGCAGCACCCTGCTGGCCAAAACGGTGCGGGGAACTGTGTGCGGTCCCCCGCGCCCCATTTTGGCTGGCAGGGTGCTTGCAGGAGGTTGTCCAGGCCGAAAATGGGCCAGTCCTTTGCTATTTTCAGGCCAGCCCCACGGGCCAGATTTAAACACCCCACAGGCTGGATTTGGCCTGTGGGCCTTGAGTTTGACACCCCTGCTCTTACCTATGCACAGTTGCTAACTAAGATAAAATATTTATGCCTCTCTATAGACATTCTATTTTGAGTGAAGGTATGTATCTATTAATTGTATATCCAAACTGCTTTCATTTTTAACTATTGATTTTCAAATACAGAAAGTTAAAAGATAAAGACAAGAAAGAAAAGGTTTTAAAAAGAAAAAAGATCAAGAAAGTTAAAAGTGCAAGAAAGAAAATAGAAAAAGAATGATTTCTGATTTTGTTTAGTATGGTTATGAATAAAAATATATCAAACTCTTAGTTTAAAATTAACATTTGTTGACAGTATTTCTACAATCACATTAGATATACGTACATGTCACATGATTTAGTCAAAACACCATTAAGATACAGCCTTTAGAGATGTATATATTTTGATTCCTTTAATAAAACTCGTATCTTTCAGAACAAAAATTGCCAATTCAAATTGTCAAAAGCTTTCTTAGCATCTAAAATGATTAGTACATTTTTTTCACTATATTAAACAGCTTTCATTTAATATGCAAAGCCTTTTTAGAAGGTAGTTAATGATATTTTTCTGTTTTCACTAGGACACAATGTTTGTACGTGGACTGAAGAGGAAATGTATTGATGGTGAAGATGATATTGAAGGAAGTTTTACTGGCTTTAAAGCTATTCCTTCGTATAACCTTCAGCGCCAGTCACTGCTAGACATGTCATTGGTAAAACTTCAGCTCTGCCACATGCTTGTTGAACCTAATCTGTATCGTTCAGTGCTTATAGCCAACACAGTACGGCAGATCCAAGAAGAAATGACTCAAGATGGAAGTTGGCAGATGATAAGTCCTCAGAGTACAGGACCAGCCTCTCTCGACCGTCTTGTTTCAAAAGATATTCTCTGTCGTTCTTCCAAAGAGCAAACTGAAGAAAAGCTTGCTCAAGAATATAGTGATTTCTCTAAGAATTTTGAGGACACACAATCACAAGAGAATGTAGACATTTTAAGGCCTGCTGTACTACAAGCATCCAGAAGCTTGCAGGGAAACGTGTGGGAGATGGATAGCATTCCAGAAAATAGAGTAAACTTCCATAAGTCGTCATTAGATCAAATATTTGAAACCTTAGAAACTAAAACTTCTGATGCTGTTGAAGATCTTTTTTCAGAAGTTGATAGTTCTTATTACAATCTTGATACTGTATTAACAGGAATGATGGGCAATACAAAAATGGGACACTGTGATGTTCTTGAAACCTTTCCTCAAGGAGCC
Source organism: Pseudoxyrhopus heterurus (assembly GCA_032468235.1). Taxonomy (NCBI): domain Eukaryota; kingdom Metazoa; phylum Chordata; class Lepidosauria; order Squamata; genus Pseudoxyrhopus; species Pseudoxyrhopus heterurus. The sequence goes on from JANHJO010003029.1 coordinate 558,143, forward strand.
ACAAATTCTAATTCTAACTGTAAGTCTGATCTTAATGAGCTTGATCATTTTGTAGAGATTCTGGTTGAATCTTGAAACTTAAGAAAAATCCTTTGAAGCTAGGTTGTGAACAATAAAACTTTTGAGATATTTTGTTCTCTTAAAGCTGGATGTGATCTTCCCTTACACTTGCCCCCAATTCACATCATTTTGCAAAATTGAGTTAATTTATAAAATTAACCCATAATGTGTAGTATTCAGTCTTGTAAGCATATATTTTAGTGGCCACAATTCAGAGATAATCAAAAGCACACATTTAAATTGTCAAGAGCCGAAGCTTTTTAAAAATGAATTTAAATCTACAACCCATTCTATATCACAAATTACTTTGGGAACTCCCTAATTTTCAGCAGCACACTGGCATGTCAAAAGATCTCTAGCTGTAATCATGTACTCAGTATTCTGACCATGCATTTTTCTATTTCTGAGGCCTAACTTACCAAGAGACCCTTCTAACATTAAGGGACAAATTACTATATCAGGATTCTTCTTTCTTGCCTATCTCATAACTGCAGGGTGCAACTGTTAAAGACACTCCAGTCCTTAAAATACCACAAATGAAGTCAAATCCCATAATGTCTAGCTTCCTGCAGCCAACCAGAATCTTGAGATTGTACCACTGAAATTCAGAAGCAAAGTGATCAATTTGAGTATGCTATTTCCCAGAAGTATTTTATTCTTAACCACCCCAGAGAAAGGCAGAACTGAAAATTTTAGTGCATCACTTCTAGTGATATCACCTTAGTCAAGGGACTAAGTTGCAGCTTCTAGCCCAACAAAAATTATTCATCCCTGGCTTAAATTTAAAAACTTTTAACTATCCCTGGCATTAGTGCCTGCTGTTTTGTTTTATGAAATTAATTTGGTATAAAGACAAAATGCTTTTTTTTCTCCTTAGTTTCACATACATACATACTATGTTCTGTAAGTTTATTTACCACATGAGCTCTTGAAAAATTTTAAAGCACCAATTTCTCATTTTCTTGTTTTTTTAATTGTTTTTTTTAAAGTATCAGTGTTCAGAATATTATAGCTATTTTCTGAAGATATATTTTTGCTATGAATTCTGTCTCAAAACTGCTTATTTAATATCTTGAAATATTTGCAGTTGTATTTTTTAATTGTTTGAAAAAGGGACTTTTCTCCCTTATTACTGACTTCCCCTGCATAGTGCAGTACAGTAGAAGTATGTGTAATTGTAACTACAAGCTGAGCTGTTATCAGCATTCAGCCTTGAAGTAGAGTGTTAGAGATCAAGTTATTCTTGAAACCTAAACATCTGAAGAAGAACTTCCAATAGGCTTCAGGAACTCTTGATGCATGTAAACTTCAGGTCAAGCCATGTTTTTGTTATCTTCAAGCATAAATTATATGGGTTTTATTTATAAATATTTATATAACTATGTCATCAAACAAATTACTGGCTGAAGTTTACCATTTACTTTTATATTTAGGGGAAAACACCCCTTTATTGCACTAATTACTAACCAACTGTTACAGAGGCCTTCAAGTTCTCCAAACTTAAATTGTTCTATTTGCCAGTCTATAAATGTGCATTCCTGTGAGTCCTTTTAAACATACTATCTCAGCAAATTATTATTTAAAAGAAACATGCATTCACATGCATGTAATTATCTACTAAAATCCTAATGTATACCATTTACAATAAATTGCCCAATTTTTTTCCTTGTTAACTGGTGATATAGGTAAACAGTGAGAAAAAAAAGAAATTATTTTGAGAAAGATAAACATTTGCTTCAATATCAATGTAACTATTACCATCACAGGCAATTTTAGCTATTTTGCATTTGTTCCCTGTGATTAAAATTGGATTGGTTGCTTGTTTAAAATAAATTCTTTGAAAATGATTTCTCTGATGATGCTGAGATCAAATATAGATTTCAAAATATTGGACACATTTTCTCCCAGCATAAGGTCATAGATGCAGTATATCTTCGTGTAAAGGAAGTTAACCCTCTTTAAACCAGTAAGGTTCATAATGCACAATTAAAGCAACTGCTCTATGCATAAAGATCCCATGTCTTCTGTGTACATCATTAAATGTCTTTGTCTTGGTTTATATATTGGAACTTAAGACCATTTTGCATGATTATCCCTTCCTGAGATTTAATGGGGCAGCTTATAAGAAAGTAGCTTCATGACTGTGGCCTTAATAATTTAAGTGCTTTTGAAACAGCTAATTTGAATATAGCACTGTATGTTTTTTAAACTTGGCAAGCACTGTCTAATTTTGTAATTCAGTTTTGTGCCAGACCACACAATTTGTAAGGAGATCTTTCTTAAACATTTGGAAGTGACTAATATCTTTTTATATTAAAGTTGAATATGAAATGACTATTCTGATATTAGTAATTTTTGTGTACTAATTTTGGTCTTATGAGAACAGGACTGATGAAATTCCTTTCTGAGTAGTAGCTGAATGAAGTGTTTTCAATATATTCTTCAACATATCCTTAACGTTTATCTTTCAGATACAGACGCTAAACTTGATTTTGGGAGGAGGGGTCCCCTCAATATCTAGTTTTAGTGTTGGGAATCTTCACCCTATTTTGTTCTGTAAAATATTCACAGGCTGTGAATCTTTCCATATCAAAATCCGAAATAGTAAACAGAAAAATTGTAACTGGGTAATACAAAAATGCTGTTTTTTGAAAACTCGACAGTGTGAAGCTATAGACTAGTCCTGCATTACATCAGTCCCAAAGCGGTCATAAATCACATTCCTAATGGTAATAGTACCATAGAAAAGGACATAAATGGCTACAAAACCAGTTACCATACAGTCCAAACAATATTTTCTATACAGAAAGGAACTACAGGTAGTCCTTAGTTAATGACCAAACTTGGGACCAGCAACGCAGGCATAAAACAAAAAATTAATGACAACAGTAAGTTCTAGTTGTCATTAAGCAAATTGTGTGGTCATAAAGTATGACATCATGTGATCATGACTTGCGACTTCCAGTCAGCTTTCTCAGGGACTTTGCTGGCAGAAGTTAGCAGAAAAGGTTGCAAATGTTGATCATGTGACCGTGGGATGCTGCAGTCGTAATTACATGCCAAGTGCTAGGTACATGACTAATTAAAAACATTACTGAAAAAAATTAATTTAGACCATGTATGTTCTAACTGGGCTTAGAAAAAGTTAAGGAACAAGGTGTTACTGCTAATGAAAAATGGGAAATTGTGAAAGCCAAAGGCTACCCAAAAGAAGCCAGTATGTGCTTCATTGGCTATAAAAAGGTTTTTAGGCCGACCGTCTCACTGCCCTCATGCAAAATTAATATGCCTAACTGGGAGCTATTTATTACTGTTGCAGTTCCCTTTTTAGGGCTAACCTCAGGCTGTATTGTGAGGTGAGTGAGGCTTCTATTCTTTGCTTTTTTCTGATTGCAGGGAGTTTCCTCTGAAGGTTGGGAGAGTCAGTTTGGGTCTGATAGATTTAGCCAAAGAAAGCAGCAGGTGAGTTTGGCCCTTGTTATATCCAAAAGAATAGTGAAGGCAATCTATTTTCTTTATTACAGGAAGTACTTGACTTAAGATCAGTCATGTTACCACAGCCATTGAATGGATGTTTTATAGTCTGTAAAGCATTCCTTGGCCATTGTATATGGTTGCGCCACCCCCCACCCCCCCACACACATTTGACTACATATCAAGTGGGTCAGCTTTATGACTCGTTGCAATTTTCTATGGTCACTAGTCACAATTCATGTTTTTGTCAGTTTCCAGCAAATAAACATCCATTCAAATGAATGTGTTTGCTTACTGACTGCAACATTCGCCTCTCTTTATCTATCAACAGTATCTTACCTATCAACAGTAATGGAACAGTCAATAAATTCTACATTTCCCAATGAGGGGTTCCTTGATGCTCTCTGAGCTTGTTTCTTTTCTTGCAGATGTTTCATTACCCAAACTAGGTAACATCAGTGCTTCTCTAGCACTGGTGGATGTTACATAGTAATGTAATGAAATTACTGCAAGAAAACAAGCTCAGAGAGCACCAAGGACCCCTCATGTCAGTCCTGAGCTACAAATATTCTCCTTTATTAGTACATTTCCCTATCTTATACTTCCATTGTGATGCTTTTTGTTATTCTACCATTGGAAGCAATGGAGGGTGCAGGCTTTGCTTCCTGTTACCCATCTTTCCATCATTCTGAAGTCTCCCAAGCTGCTGGGGGGAAAATTCCCTTGCATCTTTCTTTGGGATATAACTGAAGCCTGAGAAAAAATGAGAAAAGCTGCATAACAAAAGACAAGATTCAATCTACACAGACCATCTTTACTACCTTGAAGCAAATTAAATATAGCATCACCTATCCATGAGTATTTCTCCAAAATTGTCTTCGTAATACTTGGTTACAGGAAAACAATAGATCAACTGAGAACTAGTAAGAAATGTAAAATAATTGTAACCCAGACTGGGGCTCTTAATATGCTAAGGGCCTTGTTTCTTGGCTTTACTGCTAACTGGTTAATTACCTCAGTTGCTATATAATTCCATTTTATATGTTTTTGTTGTTTTAAAACATTGTTTTAATTATTTTTATAATTTTAGAACTATAAGCTGCCCAGTCATTGGTTGACATGGGCGGCTATAGAAGCTGAATAAATAAGTAATACCGTATATATAAGCCGAGGTCCTAATTTTACCCAGGAAACCTGGGTAAAATTATTGACCCGAGTATAAGCCGATCAGCGCTTATACTCGAGTCGGCTTATACTAATCAGCTGATTTTCGGGGCTAAATTGATGCCTGCAGCAGGCATCAATTTAGCCCTGAAAATTACTTGACTCGAGTATAAGCCGAGGGTGGTTTTTTCAGCCCATATTTGAGGGCTGAAAAACTAGGCTTATACTCGAGTATATACAGTATATAGTTACCGCTAGTAAAACATTTAGGTAATTCTGCTTCTAACTTCCATGCACCTGTTGCCAATTTGAACCTTGGAAAACATCTGATCTCCATCCTCTGCAACAGGCCTTATTTTTGCCCTCAATTCCAAAATAAGAAATGGTTTCTATTTGGACAGGGTAACTAGTATTTCTCTCATTATGCAATACAGTACAGTACAGTACGTTATACATTTCTTGTTAATATCCCTGTTTTTAATGCAGAAACAAGACAATCCCATTTGAAAGAAATTTTAATAGCCCTAATTCTGATTTCATGATATTAAGCAATTATTTTCTTCAATGATTCTAATTCATTCTGTAATTTATTATTTTGAACTTTCATAGTTTTAAATAGTCCATAAATCCAAAATATGCCATTTTTCTGGTCTCCATTTCTTTATACAATGATTTTTAACCATTTCACAAAACTTACTATACTCATTGAGATAGTGCAGCAAAGTTAGGAGAACTAGCTGCAGCTGTTTCCTCTCTGGTCAGAAATCCAACAGAATGTAAAACATTCACTCAAGCCTCCATGGCTTTCTCCATTATTACTAGTAGTTTCTCATTTGAGATGACTGAGGAGGAATTATTTTCATTTTACAAAGCTTATTTGGCCTTAGTGGTTGAAATAATGTTATTTTTAGGCTGTCAAAGCAAATTGTAAAAACTGGGTTGTCATTTACTCATTGTTCAGCTGCAAGATAAGAGTGAAGTGAAAAAGTACAGGTAGTCCTCAACTTACAATCACAATTGAGCCCAAAATTTATGTTGCTAAGCAAGACATTTGTTATGTGAGTTTTGCCCCATTACAGCCTTTCTTGCCGCAATTGTTAAATGAATCAATTGTTATTGATAACTGATTTTTTTTTATTGGTTCAAAGCATGACACACTAGACATTCTTGTAGAATTTTTATTTGTAATATTTTAAAGAAGAAAAGATTTAGTTTCTCTTCCAACCATTCAGATTTAACTATGCGTATAATATTCACCTAAAGTTTCCAAGGTGATTCCCTCATTCCTTCTGACTTCAAAATCAATCAGTCAGAATTTATTGGCCAAGTGTGATTGGACACACAAGGAATTTGTCTTTGGTGCATATACTCTCAGTGTACATAAGA
>JANHJO010003029.1:577808-589549 GCA_032468235.1 Pseudoxyrhopus heterurus
CCTAATACTTTTTATTTTTCTTAGCTAACTGATCAAACTGTTTGGTAAAAAATTCCTTTTAGTTATGACACGTAGGAAATTTAAATGGGGTAAGTGATGATGTTGTTTCAATCTTGATTTAGACCATATTATGGAAATTCTTGTAGGGTCCTGACACCTTTGCTAGCCCAAAGATACATTTTCCTAAGCTGCCATACAATGCTGGTTTGAAGATAAGTCCCAGAGGACAGCGAACTTCAAAGTGTTATGCCAGAAAGGCAGCTATAGACATTTTTCTTTAATGGTTCTGAAAACCTCCCTAAAATTCCTATAAACCAAAAAAAAAAAAAAGTGACAGCCTGTTATATAAAATGGAGTATTTATTAAATCAATTGTGCAATCTTTTTAACTCTTTTAGGCTATACAGGAGTATTTCTCGTGTGTTTCTAACTTTTTAATGTGCAATTTTTAATCTGTGTGAAGGATTTGCAGAACAGTGATTTTCATAAGGGGAAACATCATCTGAAGTCTAAAGATTTATTTTTAGTATTAAATTACATTCTTTATTGGCATTCACTGAAGTTGTATACATGGATCTGCAGCCTCAGTACAGTATATTTTTAAAGTATTTAAGGAACTACAGATCTCTTCCCCTTTATTGAAGATTCTAGATACTTGGCAGCAAAATCTCTTGCATTTTGTAAAACATTTAAAATTATTTATTTTTGTAAATTTTATAGTCTTTTTACATTTTATTACAATATTCTAGATCGGAGATGAATTTCTGGTTGGATGTGGCTGGCACTACCTCTGTTAGCAGAAATGCTTTAATTCTTTGCTTTGTCTAACACTGCAGATCTTTTAGTTTTCTTGGATATTTCTAGTGGTAGAAGCAAACACAGCAATTTGCTGATTGGTTAAATTTTATGGTATTTAACTGTAATTTATATGTATATTGTCTCAATTTTAGAACTTTGTCAGTATTACGTGTATCAATTTGGAGGTAATATGGCTTTTTACAATTTAGTATTTTCTGTATAGTTAGAGCTATTTTAATTCTCTGAAACAGAATTTTAGATTTTATGTGCAATATATCACTTAAGCAGGCCACTTTTGCACATCCTGTATTATAAGGAAATACATAAAATCTAGATGATGGAAATTTATAATAGTGTGTTATCAGAGGTATATCATGCAATTCTGTCTGCTTGTGCGAGATTTATAAGAATTGAATATGGCTTGCCTAAGTACCGCTCTGATTTTGTACATTTCCTTTTCTTAAAATGGAACTTTAGTTGTTCAAAGTGCTTGCAATGGATTGTATCTTCTTAGTGGCAGTTTTTATCTTGGTTTGGCCAAATAAAGTTCTAATTGAGTAGAAGTCCAGCAAATCATGCTGCCATTTGAGGATTAGGAGTCTGCTTATAAGAATTATACTTCAAATTAAAGAAATCATTTTTGCCACATCACAAGATAGGTTTGACATTTGCACATAATATGCTGAAGTGTTCAGTTCATTGTGTACAAAGCCTGTCCTAGTCCAGCTTTGGTGCTACTTGGCAGGCTGTCTCAGTGCTGGCACCATTTGGGGACAGTTTTGCATTGCTAGAATGTTGACATTCCAACCACAAGCCTGTACTGTTCCATGGTCATAAAGCAGCACCTGCTCCCTTCTTATTGAAGACACATGGCCACTCTGTGTTCTAATGTTGCATCCCTGAGGAGTCCAGTTAAGTTTGATAATGATACAATAAACCACTTATCGAGCAAGCAACACAACAGATGTAGATAAGTTAAAAAAATGGGGGGAAGAACAGAGAAAAACATTGCTGTTCTATCTACTACCAGATAGACCTTTATGTGTGTGTCTATCCACCTACTCCTCATTGCTTCCAATTAAGCTAGCAAATTTAACTTGGAAGTTTGCTATATTGAAAGCAAAATATCCATACTTGGTTGCATATCCATAATATCTGATGGTTTTTGTTTAACAAGGCAGCAGAAAAAGATGCCTACCTTTGAGAACACTAATATTTGTTAAGTTTTCTAGGAGGATGGGAGATACATTTTTAAAATTGAACTATAGAATACACATTAGCTAATCTTCATCTGAATTGCAGTAGAAGCCACTTTACCATTTTCTGATGGTAAATTCTTGGCACGGAGATTACCTACCATAGTAAGTTGGACACCTTAACATAATATATTGGGGTTAACCCTCCACTGAGCATCTCATTATTGCATAACACTATCTGCACCAATATCACCTTTCATTTCCATCTCCCATTTTTTGTGGTGTTGGAACCAATCCACTACTCAACTTGAAGTGCAATGAGATTCGGGTCACCTGATGTAGTTGCTGCGTTATGTAGCATTGCATTTAAGGAATGAAAAGGTGCTTCCCTGAAGCTGAATGCCCAGAATCATTGTAAGAGAAGTAGAGTCAAACATTCATGGTGTGATACTAATAACCAGCTGCAGAAATGCCAGGAAGGGTTTTTGATTAGTCTTAGATTGAGGGATTATTGGGCCTCAAAGACTGCAGTTTAGAGTAAGAACTAGACTATTGACAAAGCAACTACTGTAATGTTAGACTATGGTTGATGCATTCATAAGAGCATCAGGATGTAACTCTGGCTATTGTTCACTATCCTGTATCAATCTTGTTTTGCTATTTCTCTTCATTCTTTCCACTTCACTGTACAAAAGGAATCCTCCAAACATTAGTGCAGCATTAAGATTTTGCCTTATGTTTAATCTTCAGCAAGCATCAAATGCAGTCTTTTGTTGAAAACCCATTCTTTTAATTAGTACTGATTCTTTACCTTGCACCCAACTTGAGTCATGATGAAGCTGGATTCTACAACTAATGCTAAGTCAATCCATTTTTATTTACTTAATGCATACTTTGGCAGTAGAAATGTATTTATATACATAAAAAATTTGCAGTTACATCTAAATCATAGCAGGCCCTTTTGCAAAATGTTTTCTATCTTTTATGTAAAAAGGATTAGATAAAAAGAATGTATACAGTTTGTACATGCTTCTTTGTATATAGAAAATTAATCTAAAAATGGGAAGGGCCCTCTGCACTGTGATAAAGCAGACTAGTGGCTAAAATATTTTTTAAAATACCCTTAATAAATATTCAGATCTAATTGTCATCTACAGTTCTTAAGCTTAAAGATACAATGATCAAGTATCTAAACTGCACAAGCAATGTACCAGTGGCAGAAACATGTAGATTGGCTGCCAACTGTTGGTTAGGCATCTCAAAAGGAGTTCTGGCTTGAAATAAGGATTAGGTCCTACATACAAGCTTTCCTGGAAGGTAAAGATGTTCATTCTTCTCTAATCATGATTTCATACCCTTCTCATCTTCAAAATACATCCCAGAGTGGTTTCCAATCTTACCTGAAAACATTTTGGCAGAAATAATTCTTGAGCATCAAACAGCAATGCCCATAAACATTGTGTTTTTTACTTTCAGGACACAAAGGCCTCTGGTCAACTTCTAGCTTCAAAAAAGGAAAGAGGCCCCACCTAATTTGAAAGTTGTGTTTCTTTTGTGAACTGGGTAGTCCTCTGGTTAGGGCACAAATAAGTCCGGAATTTCCATCACTAAAGCAGCCAAAGTTGAATGTTACATGACTGCATTGCTTAGCAATGACAATCCTGGCAGCTGTTCTAACCCAGAGCCATGCAGTTTGTTATGTGGGAAAAGCTGGGAATCACAGGCAAGGAGTATAGGGAGATGCCGTGGGCAGGGATAGTAGAGCTTCCCCATCCCTGCGGATTTTCCTTTCCTTCTACTTTGCTTGTGGAAGCCAGCAGGGAAGGTCACAAATTATGATCATGTGATTGCAGCTTCCTATAACATAGGAGCTGAGCCCCCAGGAGTTGATCACATAACTGCAGGGATGCTGTGAAGACCACTTTGCACACTGGCCATAAGTCTCCCACTCTAGCACGTCATAATTTTAATTCACCACCTAAGAGCTTGCATTAGAGCAAGAAAAAAACTTAAAAAGAGTAGCATGTTGTTTTAAGCAACAGATTAGCAACAAGAACATGTGCAGTGGCTGTCAGAACAGTTGACTGACCATCTTGAGACAAATGATTTCCTTTAACGTGTCAAACATGTTCATGGTAGAACTTTTACTTCTGATTTCAAGTTGTGCAAGATAAAATTTGTTATTTATTTGATAATGGTGGACATGACTACATACATTCCAACCATCAGTTGCACACAAATTTTATGTACAAGTTGTGAACAGTAAGCTTCTGCTAGACTACATGCAGAAATTCCTTATCTAAGCCCCAGTTTTCCAGTTAAAGGGATCACATAAGTTCCCTATTTGGGTGCTAAAGAATGGGTTGTTTTAAATCTAAGCTAGCACAAAGCCACTTGGGGAGATCAGCTTATTTATTTAAAATGGCTGTATGGCTGCCCATCTTAGTGCACAAATCTGGGTTCCTCACAATAAAATTGCAAACTAAAAAAAACCTGTCGCCTTGAGCATCTCCTAGCACTTAGACTTATATACCACTCCCCAGAGCTTTGCAGCACTCTGAACAGTACACAAATACCAGCATATTTCCCCCAACAATCTGGCCCTCATTTTACCAACATCGAAAGGATGGAAGGCTGAGACAGTCAGGATTGAACTCCTGGCAGGAGGCAGAGTTAGTCTGCAATACTGCATTCTAACCACTCCGCCATCACGGCTTCCAATACTGTGGTTTCCCCAACAGCCGTCCATAAGCTCCCAACATTGGACAATAATGCCTGGGTAAAGAACCAAGTCTTGATGGCCTTCCAGAAGGCTAAAAGGGTGGGAGCCTACCTGCCACAAAGGAGGAGCACATGTGGAAAACAGTTCTAGATCCCTCAACTCTACATGGAGGCATTTCAGAGAAGCCCACTCCACCCAGTAGGATGGGCATACAGGGCTTTATAATGGGAGCCAGTGCATCTCATGCAATGGTGTAACATGAGCAAACCTAAAGCCTCTCTACACTCTTTGTGTTCTGCATTCTGGGCCAGATGTAGATTCCGGGCAACCTTCAAGGGCAGTCCCATATAGAGTACACTGCAGCACTCCAAGAAGTGCTCAATCTCCTTGAACTGTGAGGTGGGAGGCATATAAATTTAATAAAGTGATCAAGAAGTGATTGTGAATTAGGCCTCTCCATCCAAAAAAGGATGCAATTGACACACAAGACAAATCTGTGCAAATCACCAGACGTATCACCAGAGGGGCCACTCAAAGCCACCCTGTTTTGTAAAAAATAATAAAGGGGGATACAAATAATTTTATCAGGGTTGAATTGAAGTCAGTTCTTCCATATTCAAAACCTCACAGCCCCCTAGGCACTTGGTTAGCACTTCAACAGCATCACCAGGCCAGCCCAGGGTGGAAATATGTAATAGGATGTCGTCAGCATACTAATAATACTGCACCCCATGTATGGGTGACTTCATCCAGCAGTTTAATGTAAATCTTAAAGAGGAGAAATATGAGACCAGAGTCCTGAGCACTCCTCAGTATAGAGCATAGGGCATGACCTCTCCCTATCACCACCATTGACTGGAATTGATCATGAAGGAAGGAGGGAAACCACTGCAAAACTGTTTTTCACTCCCAACACCCAAAACTTTGGATAACCAGATGTCCAGCATATAAATTTAATTCATTAATCTGATCTAGAAAGTTACTGTATTGAACAATTGATGGTATTGAAAGCTGCCGAGAGACCCAGGAGAGCCAGGTCAGTTGTATCACCTGTCCCAAGGCCAAAGAGATCATCTTCAAATGCGACAAATGCCACCTTACTATACACCAGTCTGGATCTCGACTGAACTCGGTGTCCAAATAATTGGTTCCATCCAGGGCCCTTTGAAATGGAGTGCCAACTCACATGCACATGTAATCAAGAGGATTTCTGCGCTTGCATCAGAGACAACTCGTAAGAATGACTCAGATTGTGGGGTTTTCAGGGTCACACACAGAGAAGTCAATAGAGATTTGTTAGTTTTGTCAACTTTAGATTTATTAATGTTACAAGCTCTCGAACAGTGGTAAACATGTCTGCATAACTGACGCAGCTGTTTAGTAGCTAAACTGCTACTCAACCAGGGTTGAAGAACCCTTCCAATATTGCAATCATTTCCAATGTGACTGATGGTAAAGGACACTCGAGTTGTAGCTCAGGAATGTCTAGAGCAGCACAGGTTCTCACCCTTGTCTTACACAAAGGCAGCCGCAAATTTAACTGAATATTGTTCTAAAAATGAATGGTAGTACACAAAAGAGTGCTCAATAGGTTTTACTCCATTAACTGAGAAGAACCTGTGCAGACTGTAAACATAGTAGAGGATAGATTAGGCTGCATCCAGATAGCATTTGTTCTGGCAAGTCAGAAGCCACGCGAGTCTTTGCTAGTAGTAAGCCAATAGGTATGGATTAAAAGGCTTTATAAAATTTATCAGAAACTCTGAAACATAAATTGCAAACATTTTAAAACAAAAGAAAAATTACTCTAAAACAAGGGGAAGTTATAGTACTTGATGGTTCATGATAGTAGAAACAAAGCACATGACTTCACATACATTATTGGCCATACTGAAAAATCTACTTTCATAACCATTTCTCAGTTTTGAAATGACCTGGATATTGAAGTAAGAGAGATGCTGAAGTGTCTAGCTGCGGCAGCAAGATGTACAAGTACAAGCTTTGAATACAAGAGATGCCAAACTTGGATGCCAGACATCTCTGTACCAAAATCAGCAGACTAATATGAAATGGTTCCCTGAAGTTTAATAAAAAGAACCTAAACTACTGTTTTAATAAGTGCTAGTTTTAAAAGCCAGGCTTCCAAGATGAAACATAGGAAATATAGTTGTATAGAAATGAGGACAGCAGCTACACAGGATTGCTTGATAAAGAACGTAGCAAAAAGTGCAGTGCTAACAGAAGCAATTCAGTGTGCACACATTCTCATAAATGGATTTCATCCGAGTTGCCTGCTACTCAACTATGTTAAAACAAGAATAACAAAATAGGTATTTGCTTTCAATGCTATACAACAGGACAGTTGAGCAACTCAAACCAAACATTTCCAGATTTTTTTCTTCGGAAGTATGTTCTCCTGAACAAGAAGGAGTTCTCCTGTACAGCCTTAAGTGTATTATGCCTATTTTAGGGTGTACAGTACAGCTAGTCAATCTCATAACACAAAAATTATGATGGAAGGATGTTCAGGTCACATAAACAGGTTCAGGAGCCACCGGGGGCCTTTCTACAGCAAGAGGAGAGATAAAGGTATAAGGATAGATATAAAAATTATTGAAAAAAAGGGAAATCAAATGCAAACTTAAGAGAGTAGACAATGTGCAGTTACACAAATTTGTACATCTCCCTGCCAGGATAGTTGGTAAGACTTACAAGTGGAGTTGCAGCTGATTTAAAAAAAATCAAATAAAACCAAGGCAGGAACATATACTATGTATTCTAGGTATCATATCTGTCCGAAAAAGTTTAGAGGAAGAGTAATTGGGCACACAAATAGTACAACACATATTTCTAATACAGGCGCAATTAAAATAGTTTTAAAAATGTCAGCAAAAGAGCAAGAGTGACCACAGCACATTTGCCATCTCTGAAAGCATACTTTTAGTTTGTTCATTTAATGATTTCTCCATTAGTGACATCATGACCAAACTCTATAAAATAAAATACATGGATGAAGCGCACTTTCCCCCAAAGACATTTCTTTTTAAAATTTGTTTAAAAAAGTGATACAATGGCAAACATTTCCATCAGCAAACGTTACTGCTAAACATTTTCATCCTTAAACTTTGTGCAGTAAAAAACCTCTTTTTTTGTGAAACTGTTATATATTGCATATTTGCACTGGATGGAGTCTTCTTCAGGAACAAGTTGTAAGTAAACAGATGATTCTGTCTTGGCTCAGGAGATACAGATAGCTGTGTAAAATAAAAGAAAGTAACTGAGTACTATTGAACTATTATACACCAGCATATATATATTTGACATAGATCTGCTGCTAATAATAGTTTGATAACGCATCCTAAGAGATATCCCATCCCAAGTTTCTTTCTGAGAATACAAACGTACCTATTCTATATCCACTTACACCAAATTTCATTGAACAAATGAAGGGACCTTAAAACTGGGCTTTTGATTGTCTGAAACACACTAATTGTCAAATACAATAGAACACATGTGTGTGTGTATATGTATGTACTCTGTTTTTTCTCAGTCAAGCGTCCACAATTATCTTTATTCTGTTGTAGTAGAATTTCCAGTTGACTTCACAAAATTTTACAAGATACATATAAGTGAGACAAGATAAGAAAGAATCAAATTTACATTAACAGGCTCAAGTATGTTCTACAATTTAGATCATGACAATGGGCCTAAAGCCCAAATCAAATCAGATATTTACCCACAGAGTTCCTAGAGAGCTTTAATAAACTTAACTTATACAAGCGGGATGTTAGACTATAAAGATAACCAGTGAAATGCTTCCTATTGCTCCCTCTAAGAAGTGAGTGATATGTGCTTCAGCCACCAGAATCAATATAATATTTGGCTTGTTAAAATCAAGTCTCTAGAGCACAGATAAAATAAATGCCAGGCATAAAAATGTTTTCTATATTTTAGGCTTCCAATATGTGTGGAGTCTTTGGTGTTCTCTCAACTTGGCAGTTTATTTGCAGATGTTTCATTACCAAACATTATCAGTGCTAGTGAGTAGAGTTTGCTTCCTATTTATATACAATAACTTGCACTGCAAATGTTGTTGAGAGTGTGGTTTTTCTCTTTGGTAGTTCCTTGATTATGGTATTCCTTGATTAGGGATCTTTCTGCTTAACTGTTTGCCTAGTGTTAATCCATACTTATATACCAATTACATTTTTAAAAACAGAAGCAATATACGAACAAACAAGATTTAATAAGCTCATTTCATTCCTATTCTTACCTTGGTTTGAATTAGTGCTTTGCAAGTGCTAAGGTTGAATTTGTCAACACTGGAATCTTCGTTTTCTCTGTTAGTTTTTTCCAAAACACTGCCCTTAAATTCTGGAACAGCCTAATAAACAAGAATCATTATGTAAAGAACTTTATTTAAAACTGTGACTTTATTGTATAATGTATTGTGTGAATCATCTTGCTATTAGATTGATCCTATATTGGGCCCTATAAACTAGAATCTTCAAGTTGAAGCCATTGTGAATTTCGCAATGTTGTAATGCACAGGCAGGAAGTATCTGCACAATTGCAACATTGGGAAGTACAGAAAATTTCATTAGATGACAAAAAGGGGAAACCAGAGACACAATTGCATCAGTGGCAATTTAGAGTAAAATCTCCTCTGGATCTTGGAGCCTGACATCCAATCATTTTTATAAATAAAATTATTTCCCAAGTGATCTTCGTAGAAAGGTTTTATTTTGCTCTGCCTTATATTTTTAGGAAAATAGCAAAATATGCAATTTTCAGTTTTTCTCCAAGTGCATTCCTCAAGGGAATATTACCTTACAACAAAAGGGCTGAATTCATATATAATTTTACATGCACAAAACACAACTTCCATGTTCATATAAAATACCCAGACAAGCCTTACTTATATGTGTGCTTATGTTATTTATTGGTTGGTTTAATTCAAAGTATATAAGCCACTTCAGTGGAGACCCAGTTTGGTAATGGCTAAATGCTGAACTAGAAACCAGAAGATGGCATCTTCCCTTACTTTAGGCATGAAAGCCAACTGAATGACTTTGGGTCAGTTTTTCAGCCCAACCATGTCACAAAATTGTTAAGGGAGAAAATGAGAGGCGTGAATATTATATACATATTGTACACTGCCTTGAGTTGACCAAAAACAAAAGTGAGATAAAAATCTAATCTATATATACAGTATATAAATGTGTGTGTGTGTGTGTGTGTGTGTGTATTCCAGCATAACTCTGGAACACCTCGAGCAATTTCAACCAAACTTGGTACACAGATGACTTACCCTCTGGAAACAAAGACACCCCTAACACCCCTCGCAGGGTCTCTATGCCTTAAAAATAATGGAGATGCCATGGTGACGGCTTCACAGTACTCCACAAGGGGGCCCCCTCTGACTTGCAACGCTGCACAAGAGAGCAGCGTGAGGCCCGACTACAGAATAAGTGACATAGAGCTACTACCCCTAGAGCTTCACACAGTACAACAGCGTGAGGCCCGACTACAGAATAAGAGACATAGAGCTACTACACCTAGAATTTCAGACAGTACATGAGGCCCAACTAAAGAATAAGAGACATAGAGCTACTACATCTAGAGCTTCACAGACAGTACAACAGCATGAGTTCAGACTACAGGATTTTCCTATATAATTCATCATTAGGATAAATAAATACCCAGGCGACGCCGGGTTATTGGCTAGTTTAAAATAAAACACAAAATTAGCAAGAAGCTTGTTACTGTTGTTGCTGCTTACATAGAACCTACCAAAGAGCTGTGATTGGAGTATTTAGTATTTTTGACTGCTGGATCCTTCTCAAGGATCTAGGAGATGTTGAAAGAAATGACAGACACAGATGCAGACAGTTGCAGAGAAGTGACAGGGGAGAGCAAGAGCGAGAAAGAAGTGAAGTGAAATCAAGTGCTCTCTCTCCCTGTCCATCTTTATTCACTACATTACAAGTTAATAATAAACAGTACAAATTAACAGCAAACAGTACAAAATACTTCATGTCAGATTAAGTTGTCTCCTTCAGTTACTGATCTAATTACAGGGTTAGATATGAGACATTGCCATTAGGTGATTCATAGTTTACCCAAAGGCTTAGACACGGGGGATGAGGTGTGCCTCGAATCCACTTCCATGAACCAGACCCTTCAGATAAATCAATCGATCTCCAGCTAGCAATATTCCTACAGTTTACTTGGTTGTTCTCTGTGTCTTTAAACCCTCAGCAATCCTGTGATGGGCAGACATGGCCTCAATTTCTTGCAACAAAGACTGAATAACTTAGAGCAAGGATGTCAAACTCACGGCCCATGGGCTGGATGCGTCACATGCTGGCCCTGCCCCCACCCGGTTTAGCGAAAGGGAAAAAAGTCCTGATATGTCATGTGACACTGCCATGACAGCCCTGACTTAGAGGGTGAGGTGCTCTATTTTGCTGAAAGTCTTTAAGCAGAATTTGAACCACCATTGTTATGAGATGCTCTAAATACAGTGTTTTTCATACTTGGTCCCTATAAGATATGTGGACTTCAACACCCAGAATACCCCAGCCAGCATGGTGGCTGAGGAATTCTAGGATTTCTAGTAGGGATGAAACTGGTGGCCTATTACATCTGTGTCACCTTCTTTGTGCTGATTGCACACCATCAAAAATATAAGTTGAATATTTTTGTTCCTTTTTTTAACTGAGGAACCAGGCCTGATCTCTCTTAAATCCAGAATATATTGCAGATTTGGCTTCTGAGTATCCCCTTTTGTGATCTTTAAATTTACTCTCCCATTGAAAAATGGTAAACTAGCCAGGAGAAACTTCTCTGCCTGAATTATTAAAAGTATATTCTGGCATCTTTATTTACTGATACTTGTTAGGGTATTGAAATAACCCTTGTATAAAGGAAGCCTGAGAGTTTTAAGGAACAACACAGTTCACAGTAACCAGTCAAAGAATACAGTTGTAAACTGTTTTTACTAGTTGCAAATCATAGTCCATA
>JANHJO010003029.1:619370-634422 GCA_032468235.1 Pseudoxyrhopus heterurus
CCAGGTTTCCTGGGTAAAATTAGGACCTCGGCTTATACTCGGGTCGGCTTATACTCGAGTATATACGGTATATACAATAGTAATAGCAATAACAATAGTAATAGCAATAGCAAAAGTAATAGCACTTACACTTATATACCGCTTCATAGTGCTTTCCAGCCCTCTCTAAGCAGTTTACAGAGTCAGCATATTGTCCCCCAACAATCTGGCTCCTCATTTTACCAACCTCGGAAGGATGGAAGGCTGAGACAACCTTGAGCCTGGTGGGATTTGAATTGCCAAATTGCAGGCAGCCGACAGTCAGCAGAAGTAACCTGCAGTACTGCACTCTAACCACTGTGCCATGGAGGCTCATTAATATGAGTAATATGAGAACAAGGTTTAAGATAGTGATTAATAATGTTTTTGATGCATAAAAAGTACAATTTGCAGTTGCTTCTTTCAGTCACTTTTGATTCAAAAGCACAAGAGAACTTGGGTTAACACTCAAGAAAATAATCTGTATTATTGCAAAAGGCTGATACTTCTTGATGTATTCTACTGAATCTGAAATTTTATATCTCAAAAGTGGACTAGCAAGTAAATGTTCTCTGCTTTCCTTGGCTTGAAGGAAGACTCTCTCTCGTGTGTGTGTGTGTGTGTGTGTGTGTGTGTGTGTGCACGCGCACATTTGTAGGAACTTTTGTATCAGAGAAATCCTGCCTTCTTATTTCAATGTCCAAGATATTTTCATGATAAAATGTTTAGTAATAATATTTTTGTGACATATGCCCCCAAATTAATCTCAGGCATCGCTAGATATGACTGGAAAAATGTCTATCTGAAATTCAAGAAGTCCATTGATTAAAGTAGATATTTGTTCTGGCTCAGTATCAAATATTTTCCTCTAGAGACATTGGTGATATCTCAATTATGGTGGGAATTATAACTGCATGAATCTATGAAGATAAGTAACTCAGGAAGATTCATAACAGGTACGATTTAAAAAATGATTATTTTTTTAAGGTAGTAAGATCTAGGTTATGAGATGTGGCTTGCAAAATCCAGACAACTACTATGCAGCATCCAAGACTAAGATATTTCTGTATCTTTCTATATCTCTGTGCAGCCATCGAATGGTCACCTAGATACTTCCAGTCCAGATCTGTTAGCTTTACATATCAGGTTCAAGCCCAGAGATGAGACAGTGAGATCCCATTGAGTTCAATCCGTTATTTGCTTATATATAATAGATAAGATTCTTGCCACACTAAAGTTATAAGTTTCTAAATCCTATATACTTTACATCTTGAAAGTTTCTAGGGTGTGATTATTCTGAAACTCTTTCCTCCTTCCACCTCTAATTCAGGACTGTGAAGTCTATTGATTCAGGTCTTCCTCTGGGAAAGCTCTGATTTGGTCAAATCTTCCCCCTCTGCATCTATAGATACACATTCCATCACAATACAAGAGTAATAGCAGACATCAATGGAAACAATTATGTTAAACAGGAAAATGGAATGTGTATTTACAATGGAAATATTTTTAAAAATGTATCTTTGTCACAAATGTCTTGTTTCTACTCAATTAAAAAAAGTGAATATCCACTTGAGTTCCAAGCATTTCTAATTTTCTAGCCCATGTATCTCTTTACTTCTTGGAACTTGGAGTTCTCTTTTTTTACCTCCTCCATCCAAACAGCATCATACTCATTCAAAAAGTCATAAATATTAATTAAACAAGGCCACCACCTTAGCACATCAATAAACTTGAAGTTAGTTTCATCAAAATCCATGACATTTAGTCTTTTAATTAAAAGCAGAGTAAACACGGGTGTTTCATTAACCTAGGTTTTACTTTAAATTCCTTCTTACACAGTGCACAAAAAGTGAAAAAAAGGAAAAAAAAGATATTCAGGAAGAGAAATTTTGGTATTTAAATGGAAAACTTAAATCTCAGGCACATTTTCAGGGTATGAGTACATAAGGAAAGGGCATACCTTCCATCCATCATAAGGTTATATGTAATTATTAGTGGTAGTAGTGCAACAGGGTTTTATTTTTGATCTAAATGAACTTTTTATTCTCATTTTTGACATGTGAACTTTCACTGTACAATAGATGTTATAATTGGAACTGGTGTGTGGCAAAAAGGTTCCTTGGTGAGGTGCACAAAGGCAACATTTCTTTGGTAAATACCCTGAGAAAGAATAAATGAGCAGAGGAGGAGAATCAGTGGGAAACAGTTCGTGCTAACCTTTCTGAAGAGCTACTAAGTGCTTTTCTTTTTGACCTCTTCAAAGAAAAAATCAGGACAATATAATGGGATCTCATTAAATTGTAGGATAGTTATTTTCTTGCTGCTGTAAAATAGAAGGGCAAGAATATACACAAGTTCCTTTATGTTTACCTACACAAATCTGCAAGTAAGATACCTGTTACTTGCAAATTTGCATATTCCTGCCCTTCTATTTTCAAGTAGAGTTTGATTCCTGGTAATTATACCCAAGCCCTTTTCTTGAGAGTGTTATGGAAATTGCTTTTGCTTCAAATACCCAGTCTTAGTTCAACCCCTTGGAATTCCTAGCTGCCCTCTATCAGATATATCCTCTCAGATCTTAATGGGAAGAGTGTTGTTGTTGTTAGTTGCGAAGTCGTGTCCGACCCATCGCGACCCCATGGACAACGTTCCTCCAGGCCTTCCTGTCCTCTACCATTCCCCGGAGTCCATTCAAGCTTGCACCGACTGCTTCAGTGACTCCATCCAGCCACCTCATTCTCTGTCGTCCCCAATGGGAAGAGTAGTAAGTAGAAAATTAAAGGGAAAGTACTTCAATTCCTAGAATGAAATACCTTCCAAATTCATCTAAATCCTTTTGAAGCAATGCAAAATAGAGTAAATGAAAACAAAATGCTTTACCTGCATACGCTACTAAAATTCTACTAACATTGCGGGTGGGGGACAACTCTCAAACAATGTATGGTACTCTTTTGTCAATAAGAAAGCAGTCATGGATATCTGTAGGGAGCACAGGGGAATGACATTTGTTGAATCTATCACCACACAAATGCTTACATACTTGCATCAGATGTCATCATGAACATGCCTTTTTGGCTTCTCTGAAAACAGATTTGCAACACAGTGATGGTTACTCAGACTGCCTTAATTAGGAACCTGCCTTCTGCAATTGTCATGTCCATGTTGTAAAGCATGAGATAAATCCAGATTCTAATTTATCTTCACACGTTTCTTGAATAACACCTAAATGTTCTGCTTAGGTCAGGGTAAGCCCAGGTCAGAAAAGTAATTTCATAAAGAACCCAAGGTTATCCACAAAGCAGACTCTTGAGTTAAGCCGAGAGCAAGACATGGTGAGGCGTTTTACAACTAATATACTTCAAGAATCAAAGGGCAGGGTCAAGAATACAGAACTTCAGTCAAGTGAAGAGCCCATGAGAGATACACTCAGAAACAAATGCCTTTGTTCCTCAGAAGCTAGGAATGGGTTAGGGTGAAGAAATACTTATTATGAGCCATAGTTTCTCAAGATAAAACAGGCACAGCCTGCCATGAACAAGACTGTAAATTTTTCCTGTACTCCAGAAGCATCTTTTGTTGGAGAGCAGATAGATTTATATAGTGGAAAAGAATGCATGGAGAGAGACACTCTAACAATAAGAGTGTAA
This sequence comes from Pseudoxyrhopus heterurus, assembly GCA_032468235.1. Taxonomy (NCBI): domain Eukaryota; kingdom Metazoa; phylum Chordata; class Lepidosauria; order Squamata; genus Pseudoxyrhopus; species Pseudoxyrhopus heterurus. The sequence continues at coordinate 623,036 of JANHJO010003029.1, forward strand.
GATTTATAAGAAACTATTCTTGAGGCTAGTACTGGAACGAAAGAAAATAAATATAAACTTTATTGAAGGAATAACATGTTGACAGGAAAGCCTACCTTATTTAAGTCAAACTACAACAAAGGCAGAATCTGCATCACAGGTCAGAATCAAAAGAAAATGAGGGTTGAATTGAAAAAAAGAAGAAAGAGATGAAAGTCCTGAGAATATCAATATAACCAATTGGGAGGCATGTTATTTAGAAACATGCAAGCAAGGTATTTTCAGAGAGGAAAATGCAATAAAAGTTTAGAATTCCTTTTTCAACTGTCTCTAATCTATTAGTCTTATTGCTCAGTAGGTCCATACATAGATGCAGAAGGATGGTGAAGTCTAATATCCATGATCTCCTTTCTTCTTGCCCAAATTTTAAAATAATCTTATTTTGGGGTGAGATAAGCAGCAGGAGTACAATTTCTATCAACCCTCGCTTTTAATGAAGCACGTGTAGTCTTCCATTCCCAAAATTCTGATTGTTTTTTCCTTAGCTGAATTATTAAGTATGCAGCTCTTATTATTTTTGAATAGAAAGCTATCTCTAAAACTAGAGCATCACAGGAAATCTTTGAAACAATGACATTAAAAAAAAAACCCTCTTACTCACTAGAGACTGACAGGAAACTTTCACTTCGTTGTGAACAAAGAATTGTTTTTTGAGGCTGCTTTAGGAAGACATTGCATGAATTTCCAGACCACCCTTTGATTCGATCATTAGCCTATGGACAGACTGTCACGTCTGCACAGTGCATCTAAATTTCTGTACACAGAGAGAATGAGATCAAATGTTTCTTCAGCAACTGCTACTGCGTTTTAGTAGCAGAGGCTGAGAAGAGATTGTAGTGGATTTCCATCATTTTCTTAGCCCCATGGTCTCATTAATGTGTCTTTGCCTTTATTTATATTTCAAGAAGATCCCTGGCAGAAAAGATAAAAAAAGAAAGAAATCAGAGTTTTGCAGCTGACTGTGAGCATCCATGGATTCTTCCCTAGAAAGGATTAGCTTATATTTCCCACTGTGGCAAGGATTGCAATTCAGAACATGGACATTAGCTTTGAACTTCAAAATCTTTGCATTGTTCCTTTTTTGGGGGGTAGGGAGGGAGAGTAAAATAACAAGCTGTGCATGTATATGTGTGTTGAGTGAGAGTTGGGAGGAGGAGAAGGAGTTGTGGTAATGCAAACTCAAAAGTGATAATGTTTAGAATTCTCGTAGAATAAATTCTTTCCAGAAGTTTTAATGATATTTTTAAAAATTTATAATAAAATATTTTTATGACTCAGTAAAAAGATCTTAATGCTAAAAAAATTGCTAACCTAATACGTAACAAAACATTTGGTTGATTTCTTCATTATTTTAGTGATTTCCTTAGGTTTAATGAAAAAAGCAATATTTAGCAAAACACAAATATCTTATGGGTTGAACTAGTTAGCAAGTTACTGGTAATTCAGTTTACTTGGTATTTCATGATACAAACTGGTGAAAGTGATAAAAGATACATTTATACATGTCAGTTTTCTTACTTACATAAAAAAAAAGAGTCCCTGTGGATTTTACTCCCCTAATATTGCTGACTATAGGGGTTGGTGCTCATGTCCATTTCAAGGCCATTAAGCCAGCATTTATGTGGTCATGTGGCCAGCATGACCTCATGGACCAATGTTACTGTCAATGCTGACTATCTGCGTCGACAAAATAAAGGAGACCAGAAGCCAAAGCCTTGTGCAGATCTTTACTCAATCGTTGGCAGAGCTCAGGTACATAGAGCTTAATGCTCGTATGGTGTGTAAAACCGGCAACACCCAGTCGTGTTAAGTTACGTGGTTATATACAAGTGTGTGAATCCCATATCCGGACGCCCGCCACCCACAGCCCCACCCCCAGAGCCACACCCCATCCCGCCCCACATCCGCTACATGTAGGGTAGGGTAACAACTAGGGCACCAGCATTAAGCCAGGATATATCGGAGTGAGGTGTCGGGCGCCCCAGTAGGGCGGCGCTCAGCCGATCGCGCTCAGCTGATCAGCGCAAATGGCCCATGCTAGCAAACCAGGGTGCCAAGCCGGGGTAATGACTGTGAGGCTGCTGTCACCCACTTGGAGAATGCTGAATGCTGAACTCTATGCCAGTAAGTTGGGGCGCCAATCTGGGATACATCATGATGGGGTGCCGGGTGCCCCAGCTGGCCGGCACTCAGCTGAGAGGCGCGAAGGGGGGGAAAGCAGCTGAGCGGCTCAAACGGGAAACACCGGGCGGTCCATGCAAGTACATCCCAGCAGACTGGAACGCTCAGCTGAGAGGCGCGAAGGGGGAAACCAGCTGAGCGGCTCGAACGGGAAACGCCGGGCGGTCCATGCAATCACATCCCGGCAGGCTGGAAGCTCCGGGCGCTCTTTTGGAGGTGTCAGGGAGAGGACCGCTAGTGAGCCCCGACAGTTACCTTCCCACTGAAGTGGTACCTATTTATCTACTTGCATTTGCATGCTTGCAAAATGCTAGGTTGGCAGAAGCTGGGGCGAGAACGGGAGCTTACCTGTCATGTGGGGCTTGGGCTCGAACCTGGGCTTCCAGCTTTCCAGAAACAAGCCCAGCATCTTAACAGCTGAACCACTGTGCCACTCCTTCTTATTTATATCCAATATAAAAAAATTTAATTGCTAATGAATGAAAATATGGAGGGAAATTGATTATTTATAAGATTTATATGGCTGCCTATCTTGTAGCAAACAACTCTGGGCAGCTAATATAATAATAAAAATATAACCAATAAAACCAATTCAGAAAGAAAAGAGGAAGAAATCAAGAAAAAAACCAGTTACCTAACACATAAACTATTCCTATTCATCCCTTCAATCCCTGGGCTCAAAAATTACAGTTCTGGCATCTAGAGGGAAAGCTATGCTCTTTGCCAGTTTATGGAAGAGTAAGTCGGTGGGGATATGCCAGATCTCAAGGGGGAAAGTGTTTTATTGAAGACATTCAGCCAACATTGAGATATATAATGTGGTTTTATATCAAATGAAACTATCATAAAGCTTGTTCTGGGCATTATGTATGCCCCTTAATTAAATTTTGGATATATGAGTAAGCTTTATCTTTGCTTGGCCATCTGATACATGTTTCATACTGGGGTTTCTCATATACCATGATGGCACAGTGGTTAGAATGCAGCACTGCAGGCTAACTCTGCCTACTGCCAGGAGTTTGATTCTGACTGGCTCAAGGTTGACTCAGCCTTCCATCCTTCCGAGGTAGGTAAAATGAGAACCCAGATTGTTGTGGGCAATATGCTGACATTGTAAACTGCCTTAGAGAGGGTTGCAAGCCCTGATAGGCGGTATATAAACACAGTGCTATTGCTATTGCTATAACATATCTTGATCCAGTCTCCCAAGGTCTTGCTATAACATATCTTGATCCAGTCTCCCAGTCTCCCAAGGGCTATCACAAAGGAGGAGATACTGGATTAAGCTGGCTTCAAGTCGTAGAAAACATCAGAAAGACTTCTAGAGGAATGGAGTTTCGGATTAAATTGGAGTAGACAATAAATGGCTGTTGAAGATGGACTGTTAGTTATGGGACAGAGAAAAGTTGGCTGGTAAGCCTAAAATAGCCTGCTTAGTGTTAATACTGCTGAAAGCTTATTAGTTCCAACGTGGTTCAACGTCCACAAAGCAATCTGGGGAAGTGCACAAAAGACCAGAAAAGGATGAACGGAACTGGGGGACAGCCACTCAATCAATGCAGAGGGTATCCAATGAGGGTGGCAGAATGTGCCAAAAGGTAAATCAAAGCCTTCCAGTTAGATGAAGGCCAGCTGCCAGATTGTCTGAGAGACACAGAAAAAAACTTTGCCATTAATCTCTGTAACCCTTCCTTAGAGGAGAAGGTAGAGAGACCCAGCAAAGTGAAACTTTATAATATGGATCCTAACTCAATAGTCCATTCTCTAATAACTCCATTTAAAACTTTAATTAGAAAAGCTGGAAAAAACCCAATCTGTTGCAAATTCTTCTGATATAAGAATAAGCTGTATAATATAAAGGTAAGCTGTAATGCTTACCTTTTTAAGACATATTTGATGTCTTGATTTTACAGCAAAAGTTTTGTGTGCACCTTTTAGGTAATGGAGTGGTTATACACTTACCTGGCTTATTTGAAGAAGCTGAAAAAAATGAGAAGAAAGGTTTGTACCTAATATTTTTCTTTATGTTTGTTATACATAGCGCTTGTTATAAATAGTGGCATTCACCTTATTTTAAAAGGATATTTTAACGTTCCGAAAACAGAGAAAATGGGCCTATGACTGTAAATGCGTCCCTGATGGTGAGCAGGCTTTGGCCTACGAGGCTGCGATATTGGCCTCTGTATGCCACACTTCGAGTATTACTGCTCTAAAAGCAAGGTTTTTCATCTTGGGTAACTGGCATGAAGGGTTAGTTGGCGAATTCTGGGATTTGAAGTCCATACATCTTCAAGTTGCCAGTTGAGAAAGACTGCTGTAGATTGTTCAGTCCTCTATAGTCACATTCTTTTAACTGCTACACATTTCTTCTGATAGGATTAAAAGACTGGGGGAAAAGACTTATAATATCAGACAGAGCACATCTTGGTAAGTAGTATTCAGAGAGAGAAAACAAATCATACAACTTTTTCATATTGTTGTTAATTTTATTTGTACTGGGAAGAATTCATATTTTTGTATCATTTTTGTATAACTTTTATTAAAAGTTTTAACAAGAACATAAAAACTAACACAAATTGATACAGCATAAAGAGAACAACGAAAGAGAAAGAAGAAAGAAATAAAGTGCCAAAAAATATAAAAAGAAATCAAAAGAAGTGTATTAATCCTTTGCAGCAAATACAAGTATGATTGCAAAGTTATCTCTTACTCTATGGTTACAAAAAAGCTTTTTCAATTACCCATTTTTTTCTAATGATGAAAACCACAAGTCATAAATGCATTTTTTCTGTTTCATGCAAAAGTCTACAAGAATTTTCCAGTTAGTCATAAATATAGATACCATCTTTTCTCCAATTAAAAAAGGCAATTTAGCAATCTTAATATTTTTGTCTATGAACAAATAATTCTTATTTTAATATATTTGATGCAACAGATGGTAAATTAAAATTAAGGTTGTTTTAACATGGACAATTTCTTTATTTTGAAGCACAATGTCAGCTGACACACAATGCTACTAATAATTACACCAGCTTGATTCCTTCATTGTTAGAACATTAAAAGCATAATTCTATGAAATATTTGAATATCAAACCTTGTTTTATCTCCCTCAAATCCTCATGTGGCTTTTCCTCTGCTATGCAGTGTTTGATTTTCACCAAGCAGTTGATGGACTTCAAGAAGTGCAGCGTCAAGTACAAGAAGGGAAAAAGTAATTATATATCTTGGTATACTTGAATTCTGCTACTAGATGTGGCACATGTCTAGAAAGAAAACATATAAAATGCAATGTAATGCAACGATTCTGTTATTTTTTTGCCTGTTTTTGCTTAAAATATCAACTTACACACCATGGATGCACAAATGGGTTTCAAATGTGCAAGTTTACAAATTGTATAAGAACACTCTGATCCATATATGTGTCATGCATATATGTCACATGGACTGTGCTTGTATAAAAGGGATGCACCAATAAAAGCTGTACCTCTATATAGCTTTATTTGCTCTGAAGAAAATAAATATGTTTTACAAGCAGTGCATGGTGACGCAGATCAGGTAGTGAAGTTTTCATTCTGTGGAGGACTTGAATGCCAGTCCATGTCTGATATCCATATTTATTTATCTTGCTGCCTTCTTCCTATCTACACATGGGCCTCTATTATAGAATCTGCACTTTAGAACATGGCAGCTCTTCATGACACAGCACACAAATAGAAATCTTGCTGTTATCTCTTTGTGAGAATGGTAAAGCTGTGGACACACTGACTAATGTAAAATTTAGACAGTCATATATATTATCTTTCCTGAGGCAAATTTAGTGACATAGCATTACTGCCCAGATTATGTGTGAGAATCTCTTCAGGTTTGTTCAGTTATACAACTGCTACTGCTGAATTAGTATTACAGTAAGGTTGTAAAAGCTGAACAATGAACAAAAAGGCACCTTTGTATTAGGGATTTGGATTCTAAAAGTATTTTGAACTGCCAGAATCAGCCTCAGACAATATTAAGGTTGATTATGAGGTGGCATGTGATACAAATGGATCATAGAGTGGAAAAATCTCTTTTATTATTAAAGCCAGGTTACGCAGGTGAGTATTTACTGATATATTTACTGAATAAATCCTTACATGGTATCAGAACTGCACATGGTAGGGAGAAAATCAGTTCTGAGTAAAAGATTGCTCATATTCAAGTAATTACTGGTAAACTTTTCCAATGTTTTGGGAAAAGACAATATAGTTATTAACATGCTTTCCCCCCCCTTCCAGTTGACCAGAGTCACGTCTCTGTGCTGGAGTTATATTTGATAGGTCACTGAGCTGGAAAATGATACCCAGTTAATCTATTTAGAACAACTCTGAAAAGTCTGGCAGTGAAAGGAAGCATCCTCATAGCAACCTTGGCACACAGTACAATATGGAAAAGTACTTGTACATGCATAGCTTTCTGGTCCAGTTCAATTAATCAGTGTGTGGTAATATAGCTATTGCTGGATTCCCTAAAAGAAAGACATTGTGATCTTTGAGATGATCAGAACTTTCCAAACATGGATGACTGAAGTTTGGAGGATGCACAGTCGAGAGGAAGAATGCCTTGCAAAGAGACTATATTGCTCAGTAACCTCAAAGAAATTGAGGTTGGGAGCATTATACTTTTCCAGTTACATTTGTTGTTTACCTGGGTTGCCTTTTGCCTGAGAATCTTCAGAATATGATGCCTGAGAATATAAGGAAGATAAATATTTCCATTTGGATAATTTATTTAAAACATTTGTATAACCTTTTCTTAAAGGCAAAACTCTGTGAGGCTCACCATAAAAAAATTAAACAATATATAGAACAATAAACCAAAAAAATTGAAAAATAAAAACCAGTAAAACCAAAATAGAAAAATGTGGTGGCAAAAATCACACTTTTAATTTTAAAGGGATAGCTATACCCCTCCTTGTTTCTGATATCCCTTTATTTGTTGCTATTTTTCAATTGGCGAGTTGAACTTTGACTTAAGTTGGGGTTGATCCTGATATGCTGCCACTTTATTTCTTTTAAAGAGAAGGTGAAGTTGGTAGTTGATTAAAGATGAGATAATGTTCTAATTATATAATTATACCAGCCTTCCCCAGTATGTTGGATTTTGGCACCCAACTTGAGTTCCAAAATAATATTGTTCAGTGAGTATCATCTGTGCAATCCATACAACATTTTTCTATTCAAGTATGAAAAAGTAGGAAGCTTTTTTTTTCAATTTTGATTTCTCAAAAGTAAATAAAACTGTATCTGTTCTGAATCTGAAAAGATCAAAGGCCACATAGGCCAAGGGTCTTCAAACTCGGCACGTTTAAGACTTGTGGACTTCAACTCCTAGAATTCCTGAGCTAACATGACTGGAGAAGGAATTCTGGGAGTTGAAGTCCACAAGTCTTAAAGCTGCCAAGTTTGAATTTGAATTTGCCCTGACATAGGCAAATATTTTTTTTTCTAATGCATGCCTGCCTGAAGGCATGCACATCCAGACTACTCATTTTAACCAATTCCTATTGCAAGACATTTGGAAATATTTGTACCACTGAATAACTGAATAGTTCAACAGTTGATTCCACTCAATTGTCTTTTGTCGCTAGCATTGGCACAACAAAAAAAGGAATTGGACCAACTTATTCTTCCAAAGCTGCACGGACAGGACTTCGGATTTGTGATCTTCTTTCAGACTTCAGTGAATTTTCATTAAGGTATTCTAGTCAACCGCACAGCAAGGAACCTTTTGGATGGGAACTTTTTGTATACTCTTAAGACACAGAAAGGAAAGTATGTATGAATATGCTCTGTGGGGAACTGTGAAGATAGTTGTGCATATGTTACTGAAAACGAGATGGATTTTGACTTTAATAAGATAAATTCTGATTATCTTTGACACTTAAAAACCTGTTGTTTGAATATACAACCTGGTCTTCGTGCATATTTCATCAGGTATTTTTTGCCTGTGATTAGTAGGGAAAAATAGAGTTTAAAATATCTATGTACAGTGTATGCTGCTAATTGTTGATGTTTTGCAGATTTAAAAATCTGGCTCACCAGTACAAGTCAATGTTTCCTTCTTTAGAAGTTGACATAGAAGGACAACTAAAAAAACTAAAGGTAAACTTCTATCATTCCCATCTTGAGACTTTGAATTTTAACAGAATAGATAATCCTAGATTGGATTATCTTTTCAGGAGAATGTCATGATTAATGATGATAGTGAAAACTTCTGAGATGATTAGAACCAGTGTCATTATGGTTGGAAAAACTCCTTCACCTAAAGAATTTATAACCTCTTGGACTCGGCTGAATATTTTTGTCCCATATGCAATTACAGCTAGTCCTCAACTTACAACCACAATTGAGCCCAAAATTTATGTTGCTAAATGAAACATTTGTTAAGTGAGTTTATCCCATTTTGCGACCTTTCTTGCCACAGTTAAGTGAATCATTGGAGTTGTTAAGTTAGTAATGTGGTTGTTAAGTGAATCCTGTTTGTCGATTGACTTTGCTTGCCAGAAGGTAGCAAAATGTGATCATATGATCCCAGGACATTCCAACTGTCATAAATGTGAGACAATTGCCAACAATCTGAATTTTGATCACATGGCTATGAGAATGCTGCAATGGTCATAAGTGTGAAAAATGGTCATGTCACTTTTTTCAGTGATGATGTAACTTTGAATGGTCACTAAGTGAACTGTTGTAAGTCCAGGACTATCTGTAGTTATGAGAGATAACTATTCCAGTCTGAATGGGTCAAACTTTTCCAATCATCTTGTTCAGATCCTTAAGTGCCCAAAGTCATCCAAAAGAATTTGACAAGATGCCATTTATTTTTCTGCAGATTAAACAGGCAAAACTTCAGAATTTGTCATGATAAATAAAATCAATCTTATTCTTATGTCTAGCTAGCCTATCACAGTTAGCAACCTGTATAATTCTTCCTCAATTGCCAAGAAATCGTGATTTTTCTGGTTTGGCTTCTGATGCTTCTATTCTTAACTTTCAGCCAATATAGGAGAAATATAGTAACTTTTAATATATATATATATATGGAATATTGCAGGGATATGCTGAAACAATAAGACCAATGGTCCAAGATGGAGTTTATTTTATGTATGAAGCACTACACGGCCCTTCAAAGAAAATTCTGGTGGAGGGTGCCAATGCAGCACTGCTTGACATTGATTTTGGTATGTCACTTGGTACAATGTATGGTTATCTAACAACATAGAAATCTGTGTAATAAATTATTTTGTCCATGCACATAGATATGAGAAGGGTTAAATTATTATTTTATGAGTAAGATGCATATTGATGAGAAATAATGCATACAGATGAGAAATAAAGCGTAACTTTCCTGAGGCCTGACAGGCCACTGGGAGAAATGGTAGTTAGTTTACCCTTTTCATACACTCTTAAATATTCATATTTTGTATGATCATGAGTCTTAATCATGCTGAGAGTAATTGAAATTGATGAAAACCTGGTGATTTCTATGGGCATATTATAACTACGACCAACCATATCAGGGTATCCCAAAGTGTATCTTATTTAGGGGGTCAATGTGAGAAAACATACTATGTCTTTTAAAATGGTAGTGAGTAAAGATTAGGAGCAGAGTTCCAAGAAGGAATTTGTTTTGTGCTGTAGAGATTCACTTCCTTCTCAGTTGGCTTATTAAACCGTTTGTTTAATTTGTTGGCTTCTGGAACCAAATGTACAGCATCTTTTTATAAGCATGTAATTATTCCTCATTTTACAATCATAATTGGGACTGGCAACTCCATTGCTAAGCATGACCACACTGACTTACAACAACAGTTGCAACAGTTTTGGTTGCCATTGTTAAGCGAATCCTGCACAGTTGTTAAGCACAATGTCACACATGATCACCATATGCAACATCCTGTCTTCTCCATTGACTTTGCTTGTTGGAAGTCAGAAGTGAAGCTGCAACCATCATAACTGCAAGCTGTTTGTCAAGTGCTCAAATGGTGATCACGTGACTATGGGGACACAATGATTCCGCAAGTATGAGGAACAGTTCTAAGTCTCCTCATTGACCACTCTCATAATTCTGAATAGTTGCTGAACGGATAGTTGTTAAATGAGCATTACTTGCATATGGATGTTAAATGTAACAATATTTACAGAGCCGTGGTGGCACAGTGGTTAGAATGCAGTACTGCAGGCTAATTCTGCTGACTGCTGGCTGCCAGCAGTTGGACAGTTTGATTCTCACTGACTCAAGGTCACCATCCTTCCATCCTTCCGAGGTCAGTAAATGAGGACCCAGATTGTTGGGGTCAATACGCTGACTCTGTAAACTGCTCAGAGTGTTGTAAAGCATTGTGGAGCATTATATACTGTAAGTCTAAGTGGTATTGCCAAGTGCTGTTTAATAGTATAGAAGAGCACAATGTGCTTGATAAACCTTCTGGACTATGCAGGTTTCTCCAGCACATGTTCATGTGATTCCCTGATCTTTAAAGTTTTTTAAGGATTTGATACATTGAACAGCTGTTTGAAATAAAGTGTACTCTTTTTTTTAAAGCACAACGGACCTAATTTTTGCTTCTTGCTAGGCACATATCCTTTTGTGACTTCATCAAACTGCACCGTGGGTGGTGTATGTACTGGGTTGGGCATTCCTCCTCAGTATATTGGAGAAGTTTATGGAGTAGTAAAAGCCTACACAACAAGAGTGGGAATTGGAGCCTTTCCAACTGAACAAATAAATGTAAGTTTGTTATTATAATTAAAATAGTATAAATAAACTATAATAAGCATAGGATATTACAGACTTAGAGTATTTTACAGCCCCCAGGCCACATCTGGCCCTTTGGCTGTCCCTATCCAGCCCGTGTGAGGTCAGTCAAAAATTAGAAATGAAATGTAAATAAGTCCACCGTAGGAAGCAGTAGAAGCTGAGTCAAGTCTGGTTCTGCACGGTTGTCGTGCACTTCTTCAGCCAGTTGATAACCATAGGAGGCAGTGGTGCGCTTCAAATAATCCCACCACAGGTTCGGTGGGTGTGGCTTTGTAGGCGTGGCTTTGTGGATCATGTGACTGGGTATGGCCAACTCGATGTCACTCATGGCAAGGTTGGCCACGCCCACTCAGTCACGCCTGCTTCAGCCG
>JANHJO010003029.1:634522-645550 GCA_032468235.1 Pseudoxyrhopus heterurus
TCTGGCATCTCCCCATTTTCTTCTCTTCACAAGCCGCCTGGCAGGAAAGGCAGGGGCAGGTGGGCGGGGCCAGCCAGTAGGGGTATTTACCGGTTCAGCAAACTCTTTAAATTACCGCTACCGGTTCGCGTGAACCGGGCCGAACTGGTAGGATACCACCACTGATAGGAGGGGAGGAGGGAAAGCGCTTTTCTGTATCTATGCAGTGCTCATCCCCTGCCTGGAGCAGCCTAAGGAGACAACAGCAACTGTGGTTTAGGGGGGACACAGGCTCATCCACCAACCACCACCTTGCTGAAAGCGAGGCCTTGCGGGCAAGCAGGTGTAGCATAGCCAGGATCTACAAGGAGAGCAGTGGTGGTGGCAGAAGAGTGGCAGCTGGGCCAGGCTGGGCTGAGGTGAGGCTCTGCATTCCCACATCCCTCAAAATGTTGGTTCCAGAGGCCAAAGTCACCAAGAAGGAGCTCAACGTTAACCACAATGGGGTCGACAAGTTCTCTGACAAAGAGCAACAGGAAGCCTATTGGTTTGGCCCCCCACAAAAGTCCCAGTTTCTCATATGGCCTCTTGGGAAAATTAATTTCCCACCCCAGGATAATATGTTGTAATCATCCTGTGCTAATACATGCAAATATTATGCCGATCTCAAACTTTATTATAAAATAGAAAAGGTGTGGATGGTATAATTTGCTCTCCCAATTTTAATTTTCTTTAAAGTGTGATTCACCACGACCATCACAGCTCCATTCTATAGCATACTTTCAAATATCTTTTTACAACGTATATCCTGATCTGAATCTAATTTTAAAAATTGTGTCATCTCCCAATACACTCCCTGATTCTCTCAATTTGGAATTCTTAATTTGTTTAAATTATTTTTTTACTGTAGCTTATATATGCCACTGGAATAATGGACAAAATGGTAGAATAGGGTAAAGTAATCCAGAGTCACACTGGACACATATATAATCAATAAATAGACTACTGGTGGAAAATGAGCATCATAAAGAACCGCACTCCAAATTCTGCATTTAGGATTGAATTAAAAATACACAATACTCTAAATCCAAAGTATGATTTGAATGACTAAATGAGGATTAGATTGTGCATTCTTTTCTGCTTTATGTGCCTTTCTTTCATGCATATATTAAATGCTTCGATATATACATTTACAAATGCTATAATCTACAATTATTACCTTACATCAATCGTAATTTGGAATAAGTTTCTAAGTTTGATTTTAGGGCTAAACATGAACCATAACTTACTAGCTTGGAACTTGAATCCAACCCTGACTAATGCTAAATTAAGAAAAAAAACTGCCTTTTGGAGTTTGGAAAATTGTTTGACTTGGTGTGCCATGTTGAACATCTTTTGTCTTCTAAATTATTTTAAAAACTTGTATTTTTGACATGACAACATTAATTTACTAGTGGCTTTTGACACTTGGCTATGATCACGGTTTTAATCTCCTGGGTATCTTTGTCTCTGGTAGGAAATTGGAGACCTTTTACAGTCACGAGGTCACGAATGGGGTGTGACTACAGGCAGGAAAAGACGTTGTGGCTGGCTAGACCTTGTCATTTTGAGATACGCTCATATGATCAACGGATTTACTGCGTAAGCATCACAGATTTTGACCTACACTTGGAACTCATAACTTTTAATCCGGTGGAGTACAAATATGTAGGTAACATTATAATTAGTCTAGCAAAGTTATGTTTTATATTTTGATAAGAAACAGTAGCACTTTATCTCAAAGAAAATAAAATTTGTCTTCAGTGGGCTTAAACGTCTTGAGTCAATAGTACTATACAATAAACAACAGTCATTTTAGGAGCTGTAAACCAGAAAGAAGCAGGAAATAGAAAGTGGTGTTTACATGGTACATAGTTGCTATTTCTGCCTCATAAAGTTTTGCATCACTGTTTGGTCTTGCAATCTGAAATATATTGGGAAGGGAATACACAATGTTTATTTTAAATTCTGACTGATGTGGAATGGCGATTAGCATTAACTAAAATTAATGGAAGTAAAGACAAGCCAAGTGATATCTGTGATGGCCTGTAAATGTAGGTTTTGAAGCTTAAAAAATAAGTTTGATATCTGTGGATTGCTCATACTTGAAAGAAACATAACCATCCACACTGTGCACAAGTTTTTAAAATATGGAACATTTAATTCTTAAGTGCCATACCTAAATTCTCATCATTTGTATATAGCTAAAATTTACTGTGTGATACATACCTGAGTGTTTAAAATGCTTCTTAGCATGTATATTATTTTAAACTTTATCCAGCTTGTAACATATTTTTTGGTGATTACTTCAGAACAGTTCATGCTGATGGGATAACCCATAAACATAAAAACAGGTAGAAGGGATTCAATGAGGTGTTGAATGAGACTAATATCTATCTAATATTTTCTGGCAGTTTGGCATTGACAAAACTCGATATTCTGGATGTCCTTGATGAAATCAAAATTGGTGTGGCTTACAGGCTAGATGGGAAAAGAATTCCATACTTTCCAGGTATGTTATTAACTGAATATGTTACTTTGAACTAGGTTGAACGGTTAATTAAGTCAGGCATCCCCCAAACACCAGGAGACAAAACTGATGAAGATTTTGCTGCCCACTTTCATTTCTCTTCCAATTTTCTTGCATCCTTTGGGAAGGTTAAAGAAGATTTCTAAAATAAGCACATAGCTACAGCCCTTCAATTTTTTTAATTTCCAAGAAAGCCTGAGAGCTCATACAGAAACTGCAGCTGGGCTTCATAGCATGCCAGTTTTCCTTTAAAAAAAGAAGAAGAAAAATCTGAAAGACATTTAAAAGGACACGTGACACAGGAACCTGACAATTTTCAAAGGACAGGGTTGTACATGTGCATTTTGACACTTTTGTGCACCACGTATACACATTCTATAATGTTAATAATTAAGAGCTGAGAGGATCTGGTCTTTCCCCCTCTCTTTTATCTGTTAATTATTACAGAACTTATATATAACCAGTGACATTGCCACTTCTGTGAACTAGCCTACAAACAGACTTCATATAAGTAAAACGAGTGCCAATAATTTTCTCCATTATTTCACTTAAGATACTTCTAGACAACTAGTTAATTGTACAGTTATATTGTCTTTCTGAAGTCAAGAAAACAATACCTAAATGCTGTGAATAAAATAGGATGATTGTTCAGTAAAGATCTCACCTGGTTGTTCTATACAATCTGATTTATTCTAAAAGCAAAGATAACCATTTTTGAGGGGAAAAAAGCTTTTGAGAACAACGGTCACCAAGACTGTGCAAGCTTCCGAGATTAGGTTAAAAGTTTTCTATTATGTTTTTAAGTATAAATGCTAAATAATGATTACATTATTCTTATAACCTGAATAGTTGCCTTTTCACTCTTAAAGCTAATCAGGAAATATTGCAAAAAGTGGAAGTGGAATATGAAACAATGCCAGGTTGGAAAACTGACACAACTAGTGCCAGAAAATGGGAGGACCTTCCATCTACGGCACAAAATTACATTAGGTTTGTGGAAAACCATGTTGGTGTGTCAGGTATGTATTTTCAGCATTACTGGTCTAACAGGGTTTGCTAAATTTCTTAAGTTGTACACAGAAAGGATTGTGCCAATTAGACAAAGCAGCAGCTTTCTGGGGATTGAGATACAGTAGATTAGGGCTACTAAATAATTCCTATTGTTAAAAGAAAAATTAACTAGAATTATTGCCATGCCTTTGTGAAACTAGTTTATGGTAGATTTCTTGCTCAGCAGATATTCTAAAGATTTTTAGTAGCTGCATATGATCCATAACTGATCAACTTTAACTTAATCCAATCTCAGTATTGATGGCATTTGGTAGAGGAGACTTGTTGATTAAATAATACCACTACTAATATTTCAGTGCCTAAGAATTATATAATGTGATTTGGCATAGTATTTGAACCACAACAGTGAAACAAAATTGACATATTTTTAAAAAATAGTATATAAACAATACTAATGGGTTTTTTTCTGTTTCCTGCCATATAACAAACAACTTTTATTACATGGCTGCCTTAGAGCTAATTGCTTTTGAATTTGGATTCTTTAATTTACCCTCTGGGATTATATAGCCAGGATTGAGGATTAAATTGGGTAATCCTCAATTTAAGACCATAATTGAGCCCAGAATCATGGTCATGAATTGTGGTGGTCATTAAGCAGGTCACAAATAATAATGCTCAATTTTACGACCATTTTGTGGTGGTCATTAAATGAATACCATGGTTGTTAAGTAAGCACCACGGTCATTAAGAGAAACCTGTCTTCTCCAGTGGGTGGTTTTTTTTGCCAGAAACTGGAAATAAAAGCCGGAAACTACAAAAAAAAACCTCACACCAAAAATAATGATCATGAGATGCTGCAAATGGCCATAATGTGAACCAATTGCCAAGAGCCCAAAAATGCAGTCATGCAATTGTGGGGGTTTATGTGCGTGGCCATTGGAACTTTAAAAATGGATTGAAAGTACCTCTGGGAGGGTCCATCGTAACTTTGAATGGTCACTAAGTTCATTATGTTATTTATTCACTGTTTATTCGTTATGTTATTTCTAATTTTTTTTTTCCCCTCTTCAGTTAAATGGGTTGGAGTTGGAAAATCAAGAGAATCAATGATCCAGCTCTTTTAAGGGCCCATAGAAGAGCTGCACTGAGAAAGGGTTCGCCTAATCTTTTTTGATCCCAGACTAAGATGAAGATGCTTTTAAAATCAAAATAACCTTCCTAGACTATGATTAGAAAAGAACATTTTCTCTTATTTTAAAGTATTAAAATGGCTTGGAAATGACATAGAAATAATTGGAGTGAATTTGGTTGAGGAGAATCTTAAGATGTATATACTACTAAAACTCTCCTGTTTGTCTGTTTGTAATCTTCAATTGGGTGAAATGGTGCCTCGTAGGGCAACCATTTTTTAATCAATGTACTTTAAGTGGACTAACTTAAAGAATGCATTCAAAACCCAGGACCCATTACTCCCATGGAATTGAAATTTGGCAAAACTGTGGCCATTTCAGTGTTACCACACTGCCATGGTCAGTGGAAGCCACATGATCATTGTTTCCAATGCTCCCTGTCAACTTCCCACAAGAAAAGTCAATAGGACATTAGCAGGTAATTGGAAATCACTCACACTGCATTTTTACCTGCCCGTGATCATTCTGTTTCTCTGCTGCTAAAGAAATATCTCTGGAACAATGATCCAGTGGATCGCGGGCTGTCTAGTAACTTTTTAAAAGTATCAAACTCATATGGAATTATTTTTTGAAACTGCTATCAAAAACAATCTTTCTACCATAGTGTTTCCATTCTTATGTCAGGAAATGGTGAGATATGCATATATGTTATTGAAAACAAACTGCCTAATGGTGCACTGAAAAGATAGTAGAACTAAGCAACTCCTTTTAAGTCTGGGAGCCAAAGCAAAATTACCTTGAAGTCTGCATTTCTTATAAATAAACATTCTTCAGATATCAAAACACAAAAGGGAAGCAAAAGAGGTTATGTCATAGAAGAAGGAGGCAAGCCAATACCTGAAGTCATTTGTTGGCAGTGATGAGACTGGAGTGGATACAGCTGTTAGAACCTAAGATATAGAACTTCCCTTCATTCAGTATTTTCTGGGAGTGCTCCACATGAAGCCCTCAGAAGTTCTGTACTTTCAGCTCATTATATGTTAGGCAAGAAAACAAAGAAAAGGCAAGTAAACAAACTTACAGCAATGAAAATGTACCGGTATTTCAAAAGACCATAGCAAAATATTATTTTGCAGTATATCACGGTGAAAATACTATCTGTAACTTCACTTTTTTTACTATGCTCTGAGATCATATTCTTCATTGTTACTTATTACTGCTCACTTGACTTTCAGCAGAATATAATATTTTTCCATCACTCTTCAGAGAATAAGCAATTCGGAATGTTAATCTATCAAATTCTGGGTAATAAACTATTCTGGAGCAACCCATAAAAATGCACTGACTGTTGATAATAAAATAAGTAGTATATGCAAAGGAAGTGTTCTGGTTGTGGATCTACATTTATACAATTTCAAAGTAGCGTTCCTGAGAAATTGGGGCTCACTTTCAATCTTTTATCATGTACCCCCTCATTGAAATAGGAAACATGCAGCAGAGTGCCAAATGCTGCTCTTTTAAGATCATTATTTTCAATAACAAGGCAGTTGGGAAATGAAAAAGGAAAAGCATTTTCAGAAAAGAATATAGCATATGTTGTTTTCTGTTGCATTTGCTGTTTTGCTGATTTTTATAGGCCACCCAAACTCATGCTGTCTGAATTGGGTGGCAATATTAATGCTATAAATAAATATATGACACATATTTGACTGGGATTTGAAAAATTGTCAGTTTGGGTACTGCCATATCATAAATGTCTATTTTGCTAGTTAGGAGTAGGACCACAATCATCATAGAACTTCACAGCAGTTCCTATATGGATGCTGGTATCCTCGGCACTGATTGTGTATGCTAAGTGCTTACCAATCCCTTAGTTGTTACACAAGTGAGTATAAGTATTAAAAAGTCTAAAGAGTTTGAGTGAGAATATGTTCCACATGGTCAAGTGTTCTACCCTGTTTTTCATTGTAGCTTTCACATGTTAGATAACGTACAGTAAATCTAACTCTTTTGGAATACTTTGTTCCTAATTTACTGAGAATGTGGTCTTTTCTTAGAAATACAAAAGATGATGGAAATTCTCTTTCCTGCTGATCAGTAGCAGTTTTGTATACTGGCAATTATTGACTTAAAAGCACAACTGGGGCCAGAATCCCAATTCCCACAGTCCTGAGCAAAGCGATCATTAAGAGAGATGCTCACATGACTACTTTGCTCAGTGACTGCAATCCTGGCTCTCCTAGTTGTGATCATTTAGCAACTGCGCATACCATTAAGCAGAGCACCAGAGATAGAGCCCACTCCACCACACCCAGGAGACCCAGGCCCTCCCTGCCCCACCATGCCTGGCTCCACTTTGTTTGCTTTTTTCTGTAGCTTCAGGCATACCCAGTCAATGCAAAGAGTGGCATTCTTCCTGAGACTGCCCTGCATCATTCTGCATGCGGACCCCATTCTCATAATCTTTGGACGGCTCCATCTCCAAATCATGCACTTCAGAGGAGACTTCCAAACGATCACAAGAATGATTGTGTTTGCTAGCCTTCCTAAGCATTCCAGCCCTCCTAAGGCTAGATAGCTAGCAAATGCCATGGTTCTGGAATTTACAAATCTCTCTAGTCTTCGGAATGGTGGCAAATCCTGGAAAGAGGGCTAGAAAACTACAAATTAGCAAACACCATAGTTCTGAAGGCTAAAAAAATTTCTAGCCTTCAGAATTGATAGTTTGCTAGTTTTTGAATCAGCATCCACTGAAAGGCAAAAGTGAAGTCATGTCATAGTTCAAGTGATACACGTTATATAACTTATACCATTTTCATAGTGATATTATGGCATGTATCATCATGACTTGTATTTGATGTATATGCTTGGTCAATACCTCTGCCTCACTTTTTCCTACATTAGCACGGTAGGATATTTCTAGAGAAAGTGACCCATCCTTAAGGCCCAAGAAAAATAAAGCTCTTTATGGTGCCACAGAATTCTTGGTATTTGCTGCAATATAATGCTCTAAAATTTCCTGTTTTTTAAACGAATCCTGTGTGCTTTGCCTTGTCTTTGAAAAAATACATTCTCTTGTCTAGGCAATGTTAACAAGAGATCAATGTTTTCTAAATGACTTTTTAAAAATGATTTGGTGCTGTTCTAGAAGGAGCGCCATTAATCAACTTGCATTTCAGATAGATTTTTAGTCCTGTCAGAAATGATTCAAGACTTTCTCTCAACCTAACATATCTTTGCACATAGTATCTGACCAAAGTTTACCAAAGTGGCCTTTACCCTACATTACATATCCATAATACGTTATCAGTTATTTGCTCACAACATTTAAGTCTAGCTTTGTAACTGAAATGTCTTTGCTATAACTTTTTGTTCAGCATGACATTTTTTCCACTGCCCAGCTGTGCATTTTCTCTCAAGTGAGTATCTATTGCATGGAAAGCTAGCTATAAGCACATACAGTCCTGATCATAGGCAGCTTAATTTCTTTAGCAGCCACAAACCATTGGGAAATACTTCCACACAGTTCCCGTCTACATGGATGGGTGCTATGCAAGAACACTTCCGTAGCTCCCATTCATGTCAATGGATCTTCCCTAGACCTCTTAGTTTGCACTTGTTTAAATCAATATTCATAATCTATTAACTTTGGCATATTTTAACAGAAATCTTCGTTCCCATAAAATAGCATCAAATGAAATTAAATATTTAGTAGTCAGGATTTGTTATACTATAGTTCATTCTTCATGAAAAATATATATTGTATTTTGACTGTTTCCTAGGATACTGAAGCTTCATGTGAAATTTGGCTTAATAATTTAGTACAACTTTAGTATGCTGTTTAAATGCTATTGTTATCTAAAATATGTTGACTCAATTAATGTGGGGAACAGCATGATAAGACACTGAAAATGTCTTAACTGTAGATCAGGCAAGAATAGGTCAGGTTTTCGGCCTAACATTTTTATGATGTGTTATGCCACACAATTCTTAATATAGCAAGTATAAACCAGATGATCAAAATGCACTAAAACTGTTCTCTTGATTATTTTGTATATTGTAAATGGAGCTGTATTTATCTTACAGCTCTTTATTTACTCAATAAAGCCTTATAAGAAAGTAATGTTGTCTCTTTGTTCTGAATCTTATGAATCACTTCTGGCTTTTATACAAAACTGGTAACACCAGATTTTATATTGAATCTGGTCCATAAAGATTAATGATTGAAGAAAGAGGTCCCTTATTTTTATAACACAAAAGTTCAAAAATTACAATCTAAGTCTCATTCTAATGTGTGACTTTATATACTATTTAATCAAGATCACCCTTCTATTAGCATTTTTCCTGCAGTTGTCAAATTCTTTATGACACTCAGACATCACTCCATTATCTTTGTTCTTCCAGTAACAGGTTGACGATACTAATGCTAGATCCAAGTTTGTATGCCAGATAATGTTAAATTTGATATGTTTGGGGTAGCTGAGTTAATTATATTTAGCTTTTTTAAAGTGCATTACTAAAAGACATACACACATGTATGAGACTATATGTTAACAAAATTCAGCAGCAACATTTGTTATATAGATGCAACTCATATATTAATTTTATGAGGAAAACAAAGAGGGTAACATGAACAGAAAGCACCATCAAAGCAAGTATGTTATTGCTGGTTACTTCCTGCTTTCTCTCTGAACTAAGTTAGGTAGTAATACCAAACCAATGTTGACTGAAGTCAGCAGGAACTGGGTTCAGGTTGAAATAAATGTCAGCTAAATTTATCTTTAGTAACCAAAATTATTGTTGGAATTAACTGTTTATAAGAACACACACTATCAATTGATGTACTCTATACTTACATATTCTATATGATTTCAAATTTTCTTCCAGCAAAATTTCTGTTACATCTGTAGCTTACCTGTTTGTTTACAAGAGTTCTTTGGTCATGTTATATTTATTAATTCATTCTTCTGTTTTCTGGGCAGCCAACAAAGATTAGTAACTGCAGAATACATACAAACCAGGACATAAACTTACATATGACATAGTAAGTTACCATACTATACCAAAGGAAAGAACAAGATCTTTTAAAAAGCCAGCAGGGTCTGAACCATCCAGATCTGGAGGGGGTTGCTATTTAACAAGGCAAATGCAGTGATAGATAAGGTATCCTCCTTGGGTTCCATTAAATGACACTGATAATACTTAGAGCATGCCAGATCTTGTTAGGTAGGCAGAGATAAGAGATAGATGGCCCCACTAGCCCTTTGTCATATAGGGTTTTCCAGGTGACTATCAGCACTTTGAATTGCACCTAGATGTCCAATAGTAACCAGTACAGATCTCACAGTAGCATGACATATGGGCATACTGAGGTGCGTCCAGAACTATACACGCTGCATCAATCTGGACCAGTTTTTCATCTGTTTACTTCATTTGTTTACTTTGTTTATTGCACATTTCTTAATTTATTTATTATTGTATTTCTAAGGATTGTCTGTATACTGCTGAAGATCCATAGGGATTTATATCTATAAATGTAAATGATAACACTACAATTTAAAAAAAAAATAGACATGGCCAAAATCTGGCCAAGATCACCAAATATGGTAAATTCTAGAAGAGGATATTTATAGTTCAGGATCATGTCACTTGTAGCCAAGATTCCCATAGTAAATTCCACAGTGTGGTCTCACATGATGTTGCATATACATGGCACCAGTAGGATAGTTATATAACTTTTAGATAAAATTTTAATCAACATGCATAACACATAATATGTTGGAAATTTTGCATATTATCCAGGTTTGGTGAAAAACGCAGCTGAAATGCTTATTCTACAAAACCTATGGAATATACTAAATAGGAATTATTTACTATGTTTGTCCTTAAATTATTTGTTTGTCCTTAAAGTCATTTTATTCTTCACCTTACCTTCTTCCTCCTCCCAAATTTATTACTGGGAAAAACATTGGCATCTTATCACCATGAAAAAATAATGTTGCACAACATGACATTCATTTCATAGCGGATAAATCCCACTGCTTTCAAGAAATGTAGTCCTCGGTGAAGAATTTGACGACACAAGAGTGAAGGCTTGCAGCGGAGAAAACCTAATGATCCCTAAACGTGTTTGTTTTTCACATATAAGAGCTGAATTTCTAAATTTTAAAAGTTAAATTTTTGGTTAACGTCATTCAAATGTAAACCACAATGAGGAGATAAATGCCCACGTCATTTGTATGTTTGATGAAGTCTTCATTCCAACATCGAATCCTAATTGAGGTTTACAGGGGTCTCCAACCGTGGCAACTTTGACTTGTGGACTTCAACTCCCAGAGT
>JANHJO010003029.1:646527-661517 GCA_032468235.1 Pseudoxyrhopus heterurus
GGCTGGTATGTGACCAAAAAAAAAAAAAAGCGCTCTGTGTATGCTCAGAGGTGCTCCGCCTCGCCTTCGAAAGCGTGGGACGCACAAGCCATTTGATAAAAAGACGGGGCTCGTTGTTAATCTGTCAAAAGAGTCCGTGTCATTTGATTGCCTTGCTTTCCCTAAACACCCTCTGATTACAGAACTTGGGTCCTTCCTCCCCCCCCACCCCCCACAAGGCAAAGTGCCCTCAGCTGTAGTCCCCAGTGTTTGATGCACACTGGTGCTTCATCTTCGAGGCTATTTTATCTTCTTGCTGACTTAAAAGACTCAAACAGTTGAATCTCCAACCATTCCGCTCGGTTCAACATCTAATTTGTGTGTAATGTCGCATATAGATGTTCCCTGTTTAAGTACTGTCACTATGATACTGTGATAACACAGTATATCAAACCAGCTTGAACTGAGGTATTTAACATTTAATCGGCATATATACTTCTGACCTCACTGAAGCAATATGGTCTCTGGTTTTAGGTAAATCATATGTTCGTGATTACTCAACAGCTAGAACTTCTTTGCAGGAAAAGAGATTTGGAAGTTGCTCACAATTTTCTTTCTTGGTTAGCTGGGAGGGTACTATATTTCGGTTGAAAAGTCCAGCCAGCCCCCAGAAGGCAGAAAAAGTAACTGAAGTCACATTTGTTGCTACAAATTTGTAATTAAGAGATTATAAATTGAATAATGCACCGTAGTGTCATTCTGGACAGTACAATTAGAATATCATCAATAACTTTCTCATCTTTGTTCTCTCATTATCACAGAGAAAACCAAACAACTGCTCTTCAAAGGTGCTCAGACATACATGAACAATGTTTGCAATGCAAGTGCAGTGGGAACATATCTAATTGCACAATATCCAGAATCATGTATAGACAAATCAGAAATTTGTTCCTGGCACAGATGTAATGGACAAATGTTAATTGGGCAGGATGGAAAACTTCGACAACCCTGTGCAAGTGAAATAGGTAAGGACTATCAAGCACTTATGTACTATTAATTTCCACTTGCAGTTTTCAACCCATTTCATGTATTTATATCTAGACATGCTGTTTGCTTTTAGCTATTTTCAATGATAAAAAATTCAGACATTGTAGTTATGACTAAACTTGTGCTCATATACTACTGTCATTGGATCATGTTGGTAGTAGCTGCATTTCAGTACTTAAGTTTGTGGTGGGAATTTTTCCCAGTTGTTTAGAATTGCATTATGTGTTCTGTGGCACCAACTTTTTTGCAACATGGATTTTTGGAATATGAATTCATAATTGGAAAAGGCCTCAGAAGTAATTTCATTAGGCAGTGCAAAAATACAGGTACAGAAATTATAAAGCCTCTGTCAATTTTTCTCAGTTGTCATTCAGAGTTTATTATTTCTCTCACAACTACTAATCTGTAGCTTCCAAAAATACTCCAAGAGTAATGCAACTATATTTGTACTAGGAGAAGAATATCTTATCAAATTATGCTAATGTTTCTTTATACTCAGGGTAGCTTAGTGGAGTATGGTTAATGACAAATTATAGATTATTGCCAATGTGGTTTTAATTGGTTGGTTTCTGATGAAATTTGTGTGAAAGAATACTCTTCTGTGCTTGTGGATGTATCTAGCTAGTTTCCTCTTAAAAAAAGGAGACAGCAAATAATAGCAAGACTTGTTCCCAATGTATGAAGTTGTGTATGTATATAGAATATTGTATTGTTATAAATAGATTTCTGAATATATTGTGTAAAAAGTTAAATGCAATGTTGTATTCATTGGATAAATGCAAAAGAAAGTCCTGAAATTGTATTTAAATGAACTTATCTGGTATAAGAATGTATGAAAAGTAGTATCACCTGATTTGCATATAGAAAGTCCTAGGCTCACTCCCTGGTAACTTCAACTCCACTAAGCGATACCTTATCTATTGAATAAATCTCTTTCGATCAATATAAATGATTTTGTACTAGAGAGTCCAAATAATCTGATTTGTTTTGATTATATTATAAAGGAGATGCTTATGGCAAACAGTGCTGAAGTCTAATTTACCAATCTGTTTGTTTATACACAGTTTTGCCGGCAGGAGTGTCAAAAGCCTGTTCCTCCTGTATAAGAACAGTTGACATCAAAGATGTTTGCATGCAGTGTGATCAGTACATATGCCAGAACTGTAGCAAACTCTGCAGCTGTTGCAGCACCATTGTCTGTTCATTATGCTCAGTTATAGAGTAAGTGCCTATCCAGATAAGCCTTAATTTCCTTTGGTTGTATTGAACTGATAAATTCTGGAGGGATTTGTAACATGACAAAAACTAGATGCAAAGTTAATAAAGGTGGCATGAAATGAGGCTGCAGAAAGTTTTGCATTAACAATTTTAAGAACTGATACCCAGAAATTAAATTCATTTTTGATTCTTGACAGAAGGGAATATTTTACATACTACAATTCATTACTTGAATTCAGTAACATTGGAGACTGTTAGATATGGCTAAATTAATTACTACAGTACAGTTAATTCAATCTTTTATGTCAGGATTGTCTAGTTGCATCTTATTTGAATTCAGTAAGGCAATTCTTACGTTTTTATTTCTCCTCACAGCTTAATTTTGTCACAAAGCATTATGGCATGTGGAAGAGCCATAACAGAAGTTGTGTTCTCTTTGAACTTACTAATCAAAAAGAGACATTAAACTAACTTCTATCTTTTTTTTTTAGATCAGAGGATGTTGGAGATCAAATCTTTTGCAGTGGCTGCTCAATGTACAAAGAATAAACAGCTGTTTTTAGGAAATGGTTGTCATTAGTGTTGTAAATAAAATATTGCTTTTAAATAATTAGGTTTTTGAGATACTGGAGTGCCTTTTTCTAAATATTGTATATTCTGTAATTGTAGTTTAATATAATAAATATTTTATATTTTGGTAAGACCTGATTTTTGTGTTGCTTGATAAAATATGAATCTTAGATTCCTTGTAGAGAATATAGAATGGATTCTTGGTATCCCTGGACAAGCCTTCAGGTTTGGTTTATAGACCTTGGAAACCTAGTGGAGTACATTTGTTGCATCAGCAGTGGATTAGGAGTTGGAGAGTGATAAAATAAGTGAGTAAGCAGGGTGTGTTTACTTGAACATAACCTGACATACTGTTTTTGCAGTATCCAATAAAAGAAAATTGTTTATAGATTTGATTTCTAATTGAAAATCACTATCCTAATCTTAAAATAATTCTTGGTTTAATTGTAATCTGCTAATTCATCTTTTGAAAAAAAAAGTCTTGGGTCTCAAGATTGTATTTTAACACTTCTATGTGAAAGAAACTTGATATATTTAAGAAGTCGTAAAGATGTATGTCTTTGTATTAAGATGCATGTCTTTGTATTAAGCTAAATGATACTAGTACTTGCCATACAAATCCAGGTTTCAGACAGGTTAAGCTAAACACAGTCTTTCTTTTTATCTTATATAAAAGCTACTAGTTATACTATATAATTGATAGAGGCCTTTAAAATAATGCCTGCTAGTGTGTATGATATGCAAAATTAACTTATAAGGACATGTTATAGGTTAGTATTTGTTTTATCATATTTTAAGATCATTACAATTTTAATTTCAGTGTGAAATTAATACTTCAAATCCCACATTCAAAAAATATTGCTTGTTTCCTTGTATCCCAGCAGGTATTGCATTTGAATATTCTTAGCATTCTTCATACTATGTTTCTGTCTGGAGACTGAATTATCCTACTGAAATAGTGTTTCATATCTGCAATTAAATTCTTAGGTGAGGAAATATAAGACTTCACTGTGACATGAGAATTCTTGGAAAATATGTAAGATTCAGTTTGATCACAGTCAGGATCAGCAGTAAAATTGCCTTATGTGATCTGAACTGCCCTAGAGAGACAATATGACCCAACTAATTTAGGGTGGGAATGGGGAAGAACTCTTACCTGCTTTCACTGCTATCAGTAATGGTCTTCCTACACAGGAGTTTGGTGTAGAAGTGTTTCTAGACAGTAATGCTCTCAATCATGTACCATTTAAATTGCTGGGTGCCATGATCTGTCTCAGCACTATTGCCATAATTCCCATTCTTGAGGAATAGTTTCCATCATTCAAATTAAGAATCTAGTGCTAACTCAACAAATCCCTACTCCATATGTCTGAGTTCCAAATGACATGAGTTGGATTGCTTAGATATGAATATGATCCTCTTAGGGGAAAAAATAAATGTAGAACTTCAGGAATGGCTGCAGTTTTATTACCATTTTTTTTACAGAATAACTGCAATTAAAGTGACTATTCTTCATTAAAAACAATATTACCATTTCAAGCATTTTAGTCCCCCTAGCTATGATGTGGCTTTATATATGGTAAAGAATGTATTTACGCTAAGCAACAGCAAGACAGAGGCCAAATCTGAAATATTACTTGCAAAATGTTTTGAGCTTTAACATAACCATTCAATCAATTGAAATTTAAGCATTTAATTAGAATTGGAAAGAGGTAATAACTATTCATTCCACTACGAAATAGGAAGTGGGAACACAATAGAAGAGGAAAGAGGTGTTTGGCCTTCACTTCATGATTAAACTCTCTGACTTGCATTTTTCCATACCATTTAAATTTGAGCTACCTGTGACAGAGAAGATTGATGATAGAAAGCCAAACTCAGCTCCATTGTGACAAGAAGGAAGTCTATTATCTTTTGGGGTGGACTGGTAGGCAAAATCCTAAAATCATTCTCATTAAAGGAGAAGAAATTAAACTTTGTTTTCTAAATTTCTCTCTGCAACACCATACATTTCATTCTTCTGTATTCTAATTGCAAATAACGATCAGAATACAGGAAGGGTATTATGCACAAATCTTTGCATGGTTCTTAGCTACCTCTATGTTTTGAGTGCAGCCTAACACTTTCTCCCAACTTTGGGTTCAACCTTGTTCTATAACCAGCTCATCTTCTACCAGGTAATTGAATAGGAAAAAGTGAAGGAGAGGAGCATATTTTTTTCTAGGAAAGTGTGTAGTTCTGAATTCATCTTCCCTGTAAGAACTGCTGGATTATTTGAAAGATATTTCAAGATCTACCACTACAAGGCCCATGGGCACCATTATGTCTGATGATGGGTCCTTGGTGACTTCCACATTCCATGACCTGATTTTTCTGTTCTATGCCTGATTAGGATACCCTAGGAATCGTTTTGAAAATAGGCAGCACTCCTCCCAAAGCAGCCAGTGTCAAACTAAAACAAATTCTAAATACCAAGTCTCTGTTGGCCAACAAAATATGGGAAAGCCCTGAGCCATTTAGTTTAACCTTGCAGATCAGGATGAGAAGGACTTGAAACTGTATGTGGGGATTACATGCCCAGTTATAGACGTATAGACATGTCTGCTTTTGGGGTGAGTTTGGAGATCTAGAATCATTGTGGAGTGGGGAGGCAGCTAATTTACATCAGTTTCTTTGGACCTGTAGCCTCCCTCACTGGGATATATTCCTTCAGTGTCATGCAGTAATTCAGATTAAATCCTATTGAATATGAGTTAGCTTTAAATAATAAAATCCTTTTTTTCTCCCATGTTTTGTCTTGCTCTGGATCATGCCACAAACACAGTGGAGGTAGAAGTGGAATCTACCATTGGATGTTCTCTCCATGATTTCTTACCAAGTGAGTTGTCTGGGTTCTAGGATTTTGGTTAAGAAGCTCCTGGTTGTGTAAAATTCAATCTCAGTTTGGGAGATTATATTCATTAGACTTCAGTGCTACATTGTTTCTCCAGCCTTGTTTATTGATAAAAGTCAGGACTATGGCAAAAACTGTATTCATCAAGTTCTAATATCAATCTATGAAAAATGAACAAAAAGTCATTAATCTTAAAACAGGGAGACTGAGTTGCAATACTGCCTAGCCATGAAAGCCGGCTAGGTGACTGAGCCAGTTGCTCTCTTTCAGCCCAATCCACCTTTTGCATTTCCAAGTCTTGGTTCACCCTTTTTTGAGTTTTCTGACCTCACCCAATCTGCTTACTAGACCAAAGCAATAAGCTGTACACTTTTTTCTTTTAAACCCAGCCAGCTTTTACCCATGTGTTATATTCTAACCTGCTGGAATCTCTTCTAACACTTCAGTGTTTATAGTTAATGCAGAATACGGTGGCATCTTTATGGTTTTCTAATTTATAAAGCCTTAGGTTTTCTAATTTATAAAGCCTTATACAGCTTAGGGCCAAAGTAGCTAAAGAGCAGCCAGGCTCTACATGATCCTGCTTTTTAAGCCTGGCCATGAAGACTGTCCCATTATCAGTAGTGTGTTGTGACTCATGAGGAATCTGTGTCTATTAGGACATTCCTCTTGGCTTGTATCCTGACTGATTTGCTTGTAATATCTCTGGATGCCTTTCCAGTGACAGCTGAATATTCCATTTATTTTTCATATGCCGTATTTTATTATATACATTTAACTGTTTTAAGAGTTCTATCAGGTGTTCCAGATAGACCAAGCAAAAAGAAAATGAAGCACAAACAATCTTGTTTCTGCTTGCAACAGTTGACAGTTTAGGTGTTAATGCAGCACAACAGATAGAGTTGGCACCAGCATCCATCAGTCCTGCTAGGACCTACTGCCAACACGTAGCCTTGAGGTGCCTCTTCACTCTTTTCTTCTGCCCTATTATACTGAGATATACCTGGAAGCTTAATTTAGCCAGCATTTTTTTTTTATTTCACCAAAACACTTTTCTCATCAACTCAGCAATGGGAAAAATGTAAAACAAGATCAAGCTGCTTTGTGCACAACTATTGCATCACAATTAACCTTCCAAGGTTGGCTGATAGAAGTTCCATCAAGTAATACTTTTCCCTGCAAAGCTCCAACTTAGAAGTCAGCTACGTGATAAAACCATTTTCTTCCCTATATGCTTAGTGTTACGGAAAATCTTCCTTGGGGACATTTCAAGTTTATATTTGGAGGTGAGGTATCTAGGACAGAGTTTTTAAGAGTAAAACCAGGACTCCTGTGGAAATATACTCTTTTTAACATCAATTAAGCAGAGTCCGTTTAAGAAATGTCTTGGTTAAGATTCTTTGCACAATTTTACCACTTGTCATATTGCGGTGTGTGTGTGATGAAATTTAACATTTTAATAAAGGGGAGATAAGATTTCAAGCTTGTGGTACCAGACGGGGGTAAAATAACAGGGTTAGAGTTAGGGTTAGGTGGGATAGAAGGTGGGGCCAGACACAGTATATTAACTTCAGCTGGACAAATCAGTACACGAGTTGTAGTAAAGTCTGAGATTCAAACACTCAGTCTGCTTATAGCTGACAAAGCACATGCAGATATGGTCAAAGGCAGCCTACAGTTGGTATCAACAAATGCTTGTCTGCAAACTTTTGTTTTGGGATGTTTAAAGTCATTATCAGCCACTGAGAATCTTCTGATTGAACAGAATGTACATTTGATTAGTAAATCAAAAAACTATCAGGCACATCCAGGAGTAAATTACTGATTAAGGATGGAATCTGTAGCCCAGTAATTACATAGGCTATACGTTTTTGAAGCACATGACCAGTGAAGCTGAGCAACTGGGAATGAATGTGAGGAAGATAATTGTAATTCTTTTTTGTAATTAAGTTCACTATTTTATTGCTATTAGACTATTGAGGGTCTAAAGTTTATGCTTTCTGTAAAGTATTGTTGAACTTACTGCTGTTTTAAAGAAATGTGCAAGCAAGGTATGAAGCCAGGAGTTTGCTTCTGAAATTGTCACTAAATGACTTTAACAAATTCTTCCTCTTGCAGCTGAAAATATAGATAACCTTTATACATTTTCAATGAAATCAAGCTTACTTTGTCAAGATCATAGGATTAAAGAACTTACCAATTTCAGGATACTTACAACCCAACAAACTGAACCCTCCCTATTTCTTCCCTGCCTACTCCTCTTTCCACTTTAAATCCCTGCTAATATAGATCAACTTTTTAAATAAGTAACATTAATCCTCATAGCTACCGTTCAGCCTTGGCTACTGAGAAAAGTGCATAATATAGAAAAGTTTGAATCAATTTTGCTTTTTTAATCACCTATACATTCTACCAAAACCAAGACAAAACTAACTTGTTAAAGCACATTTTATTGAAGTACTTTTGAGGGAAACTTTCATATCATAAGTAAAAATACTAGAACTGAATGCTGTTAAAAAAAAGTACAACGCACACAACAATGGAATTTTGTGTAAAGGGAAAGTTGTGGGTATTTTAAATACATTTCCCTTCCAATAAAAAAAAGTTAAGGAACTGCAATATAGGTCTTTTTTTTTTTAAACAGGTAAGAGAACAGAAACACAAGCGTGTCTAAAAGAACATAAAGCCACAACTGAATAAACTCATTCACAGTACGAGAGCTTAAAATCCTGGCCCGTGTCAAAAAGCAAAAAGACAATTTTGTCTGGTAAATCCAGAATGATCTGGCTGTGAAAATACAAAATGAAGTGACAAAAAGATAAAAAAAGAAATGAGAGGAAAAAAATCTTGATCGTATAAAGTTTCACCTTAATATTATTTTTTTTACATATAGCCACTGCAACCACTGATGGACTTTTCATCCATACATTGTGGTACCATCCAGCTTGCCCTCCCTCCCCCCTATAACCTTTAAAAATGTACATTGAAGAGTGGAAAACAGATGGACGGGATTTCAATGTGCGAAACATCTTGCCATGTTAATGCCTCTCTAAAACCTGCTGCTGCAATCTGGTGCCCTCCAGATGTATCAGGATTACACACTGCAGAATTCTGTGGCAGCTGAAAGCCCATGCTGCACAGAAATATTTGGAGCTGTGACCCGCTTCTGGAAGGCATCAGGCTGGGAAAAGATGTAATACATATATGAACAGGGCCTATGGCTTCACTGCCAAAAATATGACTCCAGATTTTGCTCAGTAAGATAGATGTTTCTTCATTTAAGACTATTGTGCGTGGTTTGTTTTTTAATGTGTACAAATCCTGCCCTCTCCCCTGGTCAATTTTTGCAACTAAAGTGTTTTCAGTTGAAGTAGGTAAAACTGATTTGTTTCTCTAAAGTGTAACTTCCCAGAAACATGCTGGGACAAGAATGTAGTATAACTAATGTGCCGTCTTCAGCAGGACATTGTGTGTAATCTTAAAAACAGACCATTCAGCTCTGTTTGATATGTAACGTGTAGTAGCAGTTGTGCTAACATCATTTTCTTCTTGACTCTATCTCTGAAAAGTCCCACATGCCATTCCTATAAAAGGCATCCTAGAATTGCCAGCAGATTTCTTGTGGCCTTGATGGCCCAGAGTTTGTTCGTTTTTTGTGTTGCTGCTCTAATTATTGCACTATCTAAGTCTGCCTCTCATCCTAAATAAATCTAATTGTTCAGAGTGCAGCTTTTCTACTTACACATAATGAACAGTATGAAATAAATAAAAAACAGTTGGTTTTTTGTTTTGTTTTTTAAACGGCCAACATTTGCTTTAGGCTTTTCGAAAGAAAACTTTTGGTGCACATTCTTAAAAACCTAAAATGTCCTTTTGTCTCTCCAGAAGAAAAAAAAATTTTTTTTTATTTTTTTTTTATAATGCATTAAGAATGGTTTCTTATCTTCCTTCTCAAAATTGCAGAGATTCTGACTCAAAAATTCATCAGGATTGTTTTAAATACATAGCCTGTGAGGCTTCCTACAAATTCAACTAAACCGTAATACAAACATAGTTTGTAATTCATGTATCGTAGAGAGTTCTCTAGTGTCCATTGAAATTAAAGGTCCCCAAAATGCAGTCTGATTGGTTGAAGTTATGGACAAGTGAAACATTAAGCTGTTCCACTGGCGGAATAAGAGAACTGAGGGAAGTGTGGCCGCCGTTCGTTATCAACACAATCCATGCTGTCATCTGGAAACAGAATGAAAGTATGGTTAAAGCATTGCTACTGTGGTATGGGAAGTACACTGTGCATTAAAGCAGGGTGAGGTAGACATTTTCAACTAGGAATTCTTAAAGCAGATCTTGGGTTCACACACACACACACACACACACACACACGAGAGACTTGCCTGTTCACAAAATAGTCATGTGGCATGGTTACTCACAAAACATCCGTTTACCAGAAAGTAAACCAGAGTGTTCTCTACTAATGCAATGGGACTCAAAGGCGTTTCCCCCCCCCCAAATCATTATAATAATCCTAGAGTCTGGCTATGGGTTTTGCACTTTATCAACTACTTATTCATTTATTTTAAATGATTTTTTAAAAGAAGAGTCAGATTGGGAATCAGTATTTCCCCTCCCACATTTGAACTGTTTATGCTGTTAGTCATGGAAAACACTGCCTGCATCCCACACCAAGCTTAATTATACCTCTGTTGCATTCATGTATTCTTTGTATATTAGCAACAATGTGATTTAAATTTGCTTTGCTGTTCCCCCAAAAAATTGCTAATTGCATAAGAATTCAGTGGATAGGAATCTCAAGGTTTATATTCTTAAATAAAAAGTCCTATACAAATAAACGTACTTTGGTTTTGATAACTGAATCAAACAAAGAAATTTTTCCAGTTAGTTAAGGATATAGAATTGTAGTGAATTGGGTACTGTAATTGTAATGCATTAGTATTCTCATATGACTAATAGCTGTTTCCTAGAAAGAGGATATTCATTTTTGTGTCAGGTTTAGCACCTGTACAAAAAGCAGATCCCTTCACAAAACCACCTTCTTTCTATTAATATTTTTTTTAACAACCAAAGTTGATAGAGAGATAGGAAATAAGTCTTTAACCCTTTAACCCTTAGCTTTCAACTGGTATTTGCACAAAGAAGGATTTCCAAGACATGTGTTTACACAGAGGTAACTTACATTCCAAGGCCCAGTTAATCCCCAGAAGGGACTAGAAAAATGTAGCTAAGAACTGCATTAAATGT
Source organism: Pseudoxyrhopus heterurus (assembly GCA_032468235.1). Classification (NCBI taxonomy): domain Eukaryota; kingdom Metazoa; phylum Chordata; class Lepidosauria; order Squamata; genus Pseudoxyrhopus; species Pseudoxyrhopus heterurus. The sequence continues at coordinate 657,494 of JANHJO010003029.1, forward strand.
ATTTATTTTTCCTGTATCTGCTAGTTGATGTCTTATTATTTTCAATATTTATGTTCTGTGCAAATTGCATTTTATAAAAACTTTATATTATTTCTATTGGTTGGTAAGAGTTCAATAGCATTATGTGATCTGCTTAAAGGGTTATATCTAGTCTAGTCCTTTATAGCATTTTATGGAATATTCTTTTCATTCACAATCTGTGATTTGAATTCTGTATCAGGGGTGCCAAACTCGCAACATATTGTCATCACGTGACGCATCACAACTTCCCCCCTACGCTAAACTGGGGATGGGCGTGGCCAGTGCATGACGCATCCGGCCCGCGAGCTGCGAGTTTCACACCCCTGCTTATATTTATCTCCCCTGCCACTGAAAGCTTTATATCACAGCTAACTAGGAATTTTTACTTTTTGTTTTCCTCTCTTTAGAAATAACATTTAATTCTATTTATTCTTTGTGAGATTAATTCATCTGTCAGAGGGAGGAAGTGATTTCCCTGGTCACAGTCTTTAATGCTAGGGGCCAGGAGACAACATGACAGAATTTATTTAATTTTTACCAGATGTTTTCTCTTTTACTTGTCAGTGCGATGCATAGACTGACTGAGTTTTTTGTATCATGAATGCTGGAGTTAAGGTAAAAGTACATATTTGCAGCAGGAACTATCAACCTACCTACATCAAGACAGAAGACGGAGCTATAATATATAGTCTAGAAGTTCTGGAAAAAGGAGCCGAGAACTGCAAACTTTTACCCTATGGAGCAGTCCTCCAGTAACAACTACCTCTTAAAGAATAATCTCTAACTACGACACTTCTGTTAACTCTTTGTCATTTTAACAACTGTGGTTTTCCTGGATATTACAGTTTAGTAAGGCAGCTATGAATTCTCCATTCCCCCATCTACTGGACTAAATACAAAATTACAATTCTTAGCATTCTCTGTGGAAAAAGGAAATGACAAACGCTTATAGGATTGCCAGTGGTGTATTAAGATTGCCAGCTTAATCTAAGATTGCCAGTGGTGTATTAAGATTGTATTAACCCTTGCTATGTGGGTCAAAAAAAAGGTAAACAAACAGCTTTCATTTACTGACGGGGCGGGGGGGGGGGCGGGGAAGGGAGACAATTTGTCTACAGCTAGGAGGATAAGCTTTTAAAAAAAATTAAAATCAATTGCTGTCAGTATAGCTGTGACATTTTTGTATGGCATAAATTTTTATCCATTCAGAAAGGAATACTTAATATTTATTTTCTGTCATTTTCCACTGAAATTAGGCGGGAAATGGTAATGCTGCATAATTGGCAAATCTAGTGGATTTTAGTCTGTGGAGATTCTCAATCATCCAGGTCATGGTTGTCCCAAAGGTGGCTTCTTCAAAAGGCGACTTTCTTAAATAAGTCCTTTTTTTTTCCTTTTGAAAAAAGCATCTTTGGGGTAGTGGATTTTAGAATTTGTCAAAAAAAAAAAGGGAGACTTCCTGCAGCTCACAGTCAGGCTGAGCTTAAAATCTGTTTTTAAGAAAAACCTCCAGTACTGCTTGATACAAGCTCAGCTGCCACACTTAAAGTCTTCTTGTAGTTCCACCTTCTGCCTTGATGTAGTAGGTCGGTAGTTGTTGCTGCCACTATCTAGTTACTTCTACCTTAACACAACGATTCATAATACAAAGAACTTTGGCAGCTCCGAGAGCTCTTATTTTTTAAAAAAAAAATTGGTGTTTTGTGAAAAGAAACAGTTAAAGACAACTTATGTTGAGACCGCTGTGGTTGCAGCATCTTGCCCAGAGTTATCATTATCCAGAGTTTCAGGCAAGAATTTATTAAGCTTTCATTTGAGCCATGTGTCCTGTTGTCCAACTAAAGCACTTTCAAGCAGTATTACCTTGATCAGGGGGGGTGATAGTGATCATCTGTGCTGTGAATTCTTCATCAAAATAGCGTGTATCTGTTTCAGACGTCACCTGGGGTTTAAATGGAGGTACCAGCTGTAAAAAGAAATAAAACCTGGAATTGAGTTATTAGCATAGGGAAATCTCAGCAGTCCTCCCCAGGTAGCGAAGTCTGTGTTGCTGAAATTTGGCAGCCAAATAACCAACTTTTGGCAGTAAAATATTTTTATATTCTTTTTAAAAATGTAGGATAGGAATGGAAACGCTTCTATTTCAGCTTTAAGCCCACTCAGGTCTCTAATCCCATATCGCATGAATTCATCGATGCTTGAGCCAATTGAGCTTATTTTCTGGATTTTAGTTAAATTTCAAATAAATTGTTATATAACAACAACAACAACAACAACATCATCAAGAAATTACAGCTTCCTGCAATAACACCAGTGAAACTGCAAAAAAAATGTGCTACTCGGAACAACATACATTTCAAGAACATACTTGGTTGATACTAGGATGCTAGCAGCAACCCATATCAACCATCAGTGCCAGTCAATAATATTTCTGATACATTTTTAAATGTTCAGTTGACCGAGTTTCACGTTTAATGAATAAAAGTATAATAATAATAGTATAACCGTCTTACAAAGGAGAATAAAGTAATTAAATAAAAAGCCACTTATAAAAATATAAAAGAGAAATGCTTTGTTTTGCAAAGCAGATCTTGGTATTTTATTTTTTGCCACTATGCAAAAAAGATACTTAGAATATTGTCCCAAGTATTTATGACAGGAAAAAAACAAAACTATATATATCCAGGAGGCACACACTCATCCTTTTCAAGTATCTCTGTTGACCTTTACGCCTGCCAGCTACCATCTTTCTACCAGAAATTAAGGTCTTAGAGACACAACCTAAATATTCCATTGTTTTAATTCAATATCCATTTTTCTATTCAACCACTGTTGAATTTTGCACCAGAAGTATGTTAACTCATCCATTTACCAGATTTACTAGAATAAAGTAAACTTTAATCAAGGAATTTGAGAAGATGATAATACTTCCTTAACCGATAGGCTGAAGGGTTAATGTTCTGGCAGCATCGCCTGATGGCTTGGCTGTCATTGTACTGTGTCTTTCCCTAAAAAACAGGATACCGAAACTCTGTGACGGTAGTGCTTTTAACTCTATGGCTTTACCAGTTTAGCACCAGGCTGGAAAAGCCGAAGTGCAGAGACTGGACTACTCTACCCTGCCCTTATTGCTTCTCAAACATGGCAAACAGAGATCTGAAGTCAGCATCTCTTGCCGATAAAAAAGAAAGGAAGGGAGGGCAACAAAACTCTAGTGACTCAGCACCTTCCACGACTTGGCTCTGATGAGGTTTTTTAAAACCCGTTACTCATCCTGTGTTATAACAGGATGGGGTAGAGGAGAAGAAGCTGAGGAAGAAAGCCTACAACAACCGTGTCCTGCAACCAGACCGGCCTCATGCCTTCTGCAGAGCCGTGACTGGCAGATTTATTCCTGCCAGCTGGATGTAAGAGACAGAACAGCAAAGCCAGCATCCTTCTTCAGTGAGTCACAGCAGTTGCAATAGCCACTATACACTGCCACGGTGTAGTTTGGTGGCACGGACAACAAATGTTACACTCAAGAATCAGTGGATAGCATTTTAATTCTGCAGTGGGGAAAGGCCCAGACTTTTCAAAATAGTCTTTTTTCTCCCAAGCATTTAATGAAGCTTTAATGATGAGTCCAGTTTCATTGGTGCAGGATAAAAGGTTAAGGAAATAAACAAATGTAGCATTTCATTCTCAAATTAAAATCAACCATCCTCGAGTGTAGGATTCCCTCCCCCTCTGCAATTTGGGAATTGCTAGCTCTTTCAGAAGCTTCAAATTAGAAGAATAGTGCGTATTGCAGCTGATTTATTTTTTAAATAATTGCTTTGATGCCCTGAACTACTTTGAATGCTGACAGCATGTTGTAGAATACTAGAAATATCCACAGTTTAATTTTTAAAAACGTACTATGTAGGGGAAGTCAAATATAAAATGGGTGGAAACTAATCAAAGAGAGAAGCAACCTAGAACTAAGGAGAAATTTCCTGACAGTTAGAACAATTAATCAGTG
>JANHJO010003029.1:700544-713448 GCA_032468235.1 Pseudoxyrhopus heterurus
TCACACACACACACAACATCAACAACCAACAGGACATGCCGGCACAAGTATACTTCCTTTAAAGAAAAAAAAAAACCTGAGCAAGGCCAGGTAATCAGCTAGTGGGGACTAAAATCGGAAGTAGTTTGGGATAGGGAAGGCTGATGTAATAACATAAGACTGTTTCAGCAAGCATAATTATATAGTGAGTGGTCTGCTGTCTACCTTCAAGGCAGCAGTTCTTACTGTCGAAGGAAGGAAAAACAAACCAAAACCAAACCAAAGAAAAAGCTATTAATTTTAAAACCAGCAGTTGAGTTATATGAGTAATTCTTCCCCAGATACACATACCACATCTTTGGATTTGAGCCACTATATTGTAGGGGCTATAGGATGAATATAGCAGCCAGTTTCTTTCCCCCTTTTCTCTTTATACATTCACAAAATATAAAGCACAAAGAAGTATAAAGTATAAAGAATGTACCAAAGTGGTACATTCACCACACAAAAATATCATAGAATGAAAAGGATGTTTTGCTGCTTTACATGGAATTTTAATACAGCGAGTGGGGCTAATTCTTTTTCACATCCTGGAAAATGATTCAAAAGCTGAGTTTGCATTATGGGAATGACCATGGCTGAATGGTTCAGCACATACTTTGCATTCAGAAGGTCTTAGAGTCTACCCTGAATTCTCTTTAAAATGTATCAGATAGGTGATGTTCTCTGCTTAACAGCCTGATGTGTTGCCTCAACAGAAGAAACGTTAACTAGATAGACAAGCAAGTCACATCTAGTAAATGGAAGATTTTCATGCTCCAAAAACAGTTTCACATCAACAATACACCAATGTTTTCTCAAAGCATCTATACACAGGAGGAAAAGCTTTGACAAATACCAGACAGGTACACACAGATATCACATTTTATATCTTTATTACAAAAAATGTTGATACAGCACTAACAAAACAAGAGTGCCACTAATATTAAGCAGGGAGATATTCTGAATCTGGACGCTGTTATCCTTGATGATTAGATTCTTACATTAGCAATAATGTAGAAATAAAAGGTATTATTTGAAAGGCAGGACACTGCCTGATGTTTAACTTGTATTGCCTTCACTGATTCAGCTCTCTGGATTTCAGACCAGGATCCTTTGATGAATAGCGTAAATTCTAATACAGAGTCCCAATCTATTTTTATAATAGCCCTGATATGCTGCATTCATTTAGACATAAAATGAATATTCCAGGACTAGGAAAATGCATTAAAATCTAAGTACAAATGCATTTTCTGAATACAATCCAACCATGTTAAGTACCGTATTTTTTGGACTATAAGACACACCAGACCATAAGAAACACCTAGGTTTAGAGGAGGAAAACAAGAAAAAAATAGTTTTTTTCTCTGTGTGTCCCATTTTTGCCCTCCCTGGCATCCAGAAGCACTCGGCAGGCCAAAAACAGACCCATTTTTGGCCTGTAGAGTGCTTCTGGATGCTGGGGAGGGCAAAAACAGGACACACGGAGGGTTTGGGAGGCCAAAACCGGGCCCATATTTGCTCTACAAGACACACAGACATTTCCACCCACTTTTGGTGGGGGGAAGTGCATCTTATAGTCTGAAAAATATGGTAATTTAAAATCTGTTCAATTCTAATGGATTTAAAGACTAAGTTTAAATCTATAGAATGCTATAGAAATCAATGGAAGTTTATTATAAATACAGGTAGACTTTGCTTCCCGACTCCCTCATGCAACCATTCAAAGTTGTGGCGGTGCTGAAAACTGACTTTGCAATTAAGGCACATAGATATCTGACATTTAAAATGTCCCCCGATCATGTGATTTTTACTATACAATCAGTATATACTGTCCTGTGCCTGATCCATTGTTTTTCTTTATTTTCCCATCACAAACTGAAGAGACTGGAAAGAAGGAGATTACTTAACAGTAGATAGATTCTGACTGTGTGCTTATATTGCGGGTCCTAGCTCTCAAAATATGTAAGATAGATGTTATTTCATAGAATTTGAGACTAGTTAGAACCAATCAAAGAAAGGAACTTTGAATAATTCAAAATTGCAAAGGCATGTATACATACTGTAAGCATACAGTACAGGCACATGGAAATTTATATAGTACCTACTACATATGGTGGGAAGGATAACAGCGCTCTGTGCGCTTTCGGTGTTTAGTCATGCCGGCCACATGACCATGGAAACGTCTTTGGACAGCACTGGCTCTTAGGATTTGAAACGGAGATGAGCACCGCCCCCTAGAGTCGGGAACAACTAGCATGCCTTTGCCTTTACCTTACATATGGGAAAACATCATACAGAGCTACATTTTTTTTAAATGTATACAATTATGCTCATTTATGTATTAAATTCTGGTAACCAGAATAAGTCTGAAGCAATATGCGGAAGGAAGGTTTTGAAAGAAAATACGAAGGATGATTTGTTTATTTATATTTATATGCCAGCCATCTCACAGAAACACGACTCTGGGTGGCATACAATAAAACTACAAAAACAGTCATTACAAAAACACTCTTCAACTATGCTATTATTATGAAAAACAAAAGGGCTAGGGAGAACAAAAGGGCTTTAGATATTACATACAATGTAGCCACTCATTAAATCTCCAAATAATAAAAAAATCAGTTCTATTGGTTGATGCAGTAGTTCTGATTATTTTACATCTACTAATAAAGTCGTATTTTAAACAAATTGCCAGAAAAGGTGAACAGTTTATTAAGTATAGTTTTATTGAATAATTCAGAGTTCTGTAACACCTTAGCTTATGTTCTCAAACAAAAGATTAACTGAACAAAGACACTTGGATTAACAATTCAAGATTATAAAATGCTTTCTTTGAAATCTATTCCTCTTCCAAACTGCCTGCTTTTAAGCAATTTAAACTCTTCCATTGGTTGCCCCAAAGCAGTTTCCAGATAAAGAGCACAATTTTACAATGGTTTCTCATGTTTAAAGACTTCATGTCCATTGTTGTATCAAACCCATATGCACAGCACATTAAAATTTCACATTTGTACCATCTTACAATGCCAACCCAAAAAAGCTCCTCTAGTAAAATGATCTTTTTTAAAAAAAAAATAGTGTATATGCTTTTAAATATTTCAGGACAGGAAACCCTTTTGTTTCATGAAAAGTTAATTCTGCAGAGAGCTGCATTATGGTCTCTTTCACCCAACTTTCCACCAGTGTATTCACCAAATTGGGATCTGTCTACAACTGATGGAGTGCTGAACATCAGAAACAGCTGCCACTCCCTGGGAAGTAAGTAGAGAATAATGAAGAGCAAAGCACCAGCAGAACAAAAGGAAATCCATCTTTATTTACCAACTGCTGCAAGCTTCTTGACGCATCAAGCTTATTTGAACATCAGTCTCCAATTCATAGCACAGTGCAATTAAGAAATAGCAACTTAACAACCATATTATCATTATTTTGGAAGGAGTTTTTTAAAAAAAAAAATTCAGCAGCAGTTTAAAGCAGCAGTACTCTGCACAGTCTAAATGTTACAACCCTGAAAGGTCCCATACAAGTCTGCAAAATGTTTCAAGGTTGGAAAAGGACACATCAGAGTTTCAACTATTCAAGGTGCAAAATGTTTTGCATACCTCTGCACAGCAATTCTATGCAGACAGGCTGGTTTGGCATATGTGCCCCATCAAGAATAGATAGAATTTTCTGTTAAGCAGATAATTCAAATCTCAACAATATTTTGAAATGTGCTGAGTTGCTTTAGGCAAAACCGCTCCCGTCCCATGCCATAGCTGTCCTAATACATGCATAATAGTAGACTTTTTACATGGTTATGTTAAGTATTATGTGTGAACCAACTTGAGGATTCAGAAAAAAATATAAATGCTAAGTGACAGCTGGTATAAATGTGAAAATTGCTACTTGCACTCTGGTATGGGTTCCTGATTGAGATGTCCTGGTTTTCTTTCACACACAGGCATTCATATACAGAAGGGGTCCCCAACCCCCAGGCTGTGACCCAATGCTGGGCCACAGCCCGTTTGGAACCAGGCCACGGAACTGGTGGGCAAGTGTGCATGGGTATTTGTGAAAGCGGTGAACCCACACACATGAAACCATCCCCACTCCCTCCTCCACACACACACACCCTGTCGCCGCCACCCCCTCCGGCCGGTCTGGAAAAGTTGGAGACCTCTGATATATAGGATTCAAAATTATTGAATCCAGAAATCCATGGAATTTTCAAATACTAATTCCAGTAAAGGTTAGAAACAAGTTTCTTCTTATTTCAATTTAAGTTTATTTTGCATATAGGTTGTGGCGAACAAAAACTCAAGCACGAACTCAAACACAGATTGATTCACAAACACATTCAAAATCAGCAAGATTTGGAAGTTCCTGTGCATGCCTTTTCTAAACCTCTTAGATAATACAACAGATAGCTATGAAGAAGCATAATGTCAAACTACAATTCAGATCTTACCCATCATTTCTGATATAGTTAGACATACAGTATATATATATTTAAAGCCTAGTGACAAAAGAACAAAGAAATAAATGGTTCTAAATAGTTCATATATTAATTCTAGAATCATAAAATTACTAAAATAATAATGTCTTTAATTTAAAAGGGCACAACATATTCTATTAAGGAAGTTACGTGTTTACTTAAGCTTTACATTACCAAGAAATGTTGATTGCTGGGGTCGTGTTCTTAACCGACCTGCGTAATATAGGTAATATGGATCTAGTATTGTAACCAGTGCTTCAGTTACAGAATTCACCACTACTTTGAAGTAGGATAATTGCTGGGGCAGTTGGAGAAGGCCACGACTCAGAAGTGTTTGGTTTTCTACAATGGAAACTTGGACGCTGATTCAAGTGAAGCTCTTATTTCAATTCACAAGTATCCTGTGCAAGAGAACTTATGCACTTGGGGAGAAAAGGAATTCTAGGATTTGCATTAACATGTGCCATAAAAATAGTGTTAACAGCCCCCCTCCATTGCTCATAATCACAGGATGGCTCGATTCCAGTTGGCTGTGTGGAAGACATTCTAAGGAACGGGACTGTGGAATGGCAAGGAAGATAGAGATCAAGTCCTTTCATTTATCTCTTTCAAATATAAGGATTAAATCAGCCTCCCACACTATAGTGACATCCAGGTGTGATAGTCTTCACATCTGGAAGGAACCAGGTTGGGAAAGGCTCAATCAGACCCTTTCTTCAACTTGGCTGTTAGTTTTGTGACTAAGCTGGCCTTCCATTCACAGCAGAGAGCAGATCAGAAGCTTCTAGTTCCCAGATCAGGGTTCTTAGCTGCAAAACAACAATTTTCAGGTTTAAAAGGAGTCCACTCACCATCATGTCCACTTTTATTTTCCTAACCTAGAAGCCCTAGAATATGCATATAGCTCATTGCCCCTTTTAGATTATTAGAGCAGCTGGAAAAAGAGAGAGAAATTCCAGTTGAGGAATCTATTCAGCAGAATTTTGTGGGACAGGGCGGAAACGGAGAGAGAATGTGAGTGCAAAACCCAAAATATGCTAATGTGGCCGCAAATATGCTTTTGAAGAGATGAAGAGTTCTGGGTTGCCCCTTGAGGAGAGGCACACAAAAGCAACAATCCTGCAGATTATTTTGTTATTTTTCCATGCCCAGTCACTCTTTGGGATGCACATTCAGACTCTGCCTCCAACAGACAGCTGCAGGAGACTGGACTGTGCTCTGCATTTCAATCAGCCCGTAGAGACTCCCGTGGAGGATGCTCCCCAATAGGAGAGGTCAAGCCCGAGTCAGCAGACGGTCTGCACCCAGACCCCTTGCTCTGACAGCTTAGCTTTCACTGACCATATATGGAAAGCTGTTCTGATGGCAGCCGTGTTCCGAGGAAGGCCAATTAACAGCAACGTGGATCTGCCTCCGCCTCCTTCCACAGGCAACTATGGAGAGAACCCCAACTGCTTTCTCAATCTCCCCTCCCTCCTGCAGTTCAACCCTCCATGGCAATGATTGACAGGAATGGCAACAGGTTAAGAGTGGCCTCTGCTTCATGTATTGCTCTGAATTGACTGCTGTTTCTCACGGCCAGCAGAAAACTAACAATATATTTGGCACCTGCTTCATTATCGTATCTTCAGGGAATTTGAGGGCAGGGAGTGTAAAGAATGATTAAATAGTCTCATGTTTAGAGCAACATTCATATAAAGGACAGATGGGGGGGGGAGGTTTTGCACTGTATCTGAAAACCACCTCATTAAAAAACAGAGGATTTTATCTATCTGGGGCCAGCACACATCTGCACATCAAAATGGAATAAATACCCGGTTGATTAGACTAACCTTCTCCAACTCGGAGACCCCCAGATGTGGCAGGCTTTAATTTTCATAATTCCTAACTTCATTCACATAATTCCTAACGTCAAGAAGTAATGGATGGAAACTTAGCAAGGAAAGATCCAAACTAGAACTAAGGAGAAATTTCCAGACAGTGAGAACAATTAATCAATGGAACAGCTTGCTTCCAGAAGTTGTGGGTGCTCCAACATTGGAGGTTTTTTAAAAAAAAATTGTCTGAAATTGTACAGGGTCTCCTGCTTGAGCAAGGGATTGGATTAAAACAGGGATGTCAAATTGGTGGCCCGCAGGCCAGATGCATCATGCACAGGCCACGCCCACCTCAGCTCCGTGAAGGGGAAAAATGTCACAATACGTCACATTGACGGCAACGTGACGCAGCGAGTTTGACACCCATGGACTAGAAGATTTCCAAGGTCACTTCCAACTATGTTACTCTGTATTCCTCCCTCTTATACCAGAGGAACAAGAGTAGTTTCAGTGCAGAAGAGAAAAACCACAAGTGTTTTATACAGAATCACAAAGACATTTTATACAGAATGACAAAACTTCAGGAATTTTGAAAACACTTTACGATGAATAGTTATAGGATTTAAATTGCAAGGAAAAGCTCTGTAGAAATTATTTAATTAAAGTAAAACATTTAATTAAATATGGATTCTTCACATCAAAGTTTTATGTTTGAGAAAGTGGTGGGGAAAACACAAAGCCAAAGTTCCCAATTCTAATTTAACTGGTCTTAAAATCGAATTTTTGTTTTGTAGCAAACTGAAGACATATCTAAGTAGTGTGCTTAGGTTTTTATTTTTTATTTGTTCTTAACAGTCTCTGAATGCCCTGGACTGCTCAGCCAGCATGGTTATGGTAGTCTAGCACACCTGGAAGGCACCAGGCTGGGGAAGGATAATTTAGCAGGTCCAAACAAACAATCAAACAAAACTTCCACTGTATTGCTTACAGCAATTAATTTTCACTAATGCAAGATATTCCCAAAGGAGCAAAAGGGAATTAATCAGCATACAAAATCCCTGATGCTCTGCTTTGGCACAGCTTACTCAAACTGCTTCTCAAGCTACAGCTGCCTCTGATGGAAAAAATGCAAATGAAATCTTATTAAGCGCAAACATATTTTAAAAAAAGCTTTAATAGCTCTCCATTTTTGTTAGTTTGAAAAAATGATCTAAGTGTCACATTCCAAGATATTAAGACATCAGGGTAAGGCAGAGTACCATAATCTGGTTGTGCTTTAGGGGAGTCACAACTCATGGTTACCTGGAGGAAGAGATCTCAAGTTATGTTTGCAGTGCTAAAATGTTTCATTGCACTTATCCATTATACTCTCAATGTGCTTTGCACCATCCGTGCATCCAAATTTAAGTTATACACAGCTTTGGGCAGAAATGATTTGGTGGACCTTGCCCCCACGAAACCAGTTGGCTGAAGCTATGCAAGATCTGATTGGTGTCAAACTGGGAGAACATGTGACAACTGTACTTCTTGCCCCATATGTATTTCATCTTGATGCATATCCCATGAATCAAGGAAAATCTAACATAAAGTTGCTACGTAAGACCGGTATAATGTGGAAGATTAACACTTAATAAATTCCTGTATTGAGCCACACTTACATCAACTAACATCTTCTGCCTTTCCTTCCTTTCGTTTTTGCCAGTACTACAGAATTACTAATAATTCATGGGTAAATTACTAATTACTACCAGTAATAATTTACCCATGTTATAAACTGAATATAGGTAGTCCTCGACTTACGACTACAACTGAGCCCAAAATTTCTGTTGCTAAGTGAAACATTTGTTAAGTGACTTTGCCCCATTTTACGACCCTTACCACAGTTGTTAAGTGAATCACTGTAGTTGTTAACGTCAAACTGTTGTTAAGTGACTCTGATTTCCCCATCGACTCGGCTTGTCAGAAGGTCGCACCAGGGGATCACATGACCCTCGGACACTGCAATTGTTCATAAAAAGGAGTCAATTGCCAAGAGCCTGAATTTTGATCACATGACCATGGGGATGCGTCTACGGTCATTAAGTGTGAAAACTGATCACAAGTCACTTTTTTCAGTGCCACTGTAACTTTGAACAGTCACTAAATGAACTGTTGTATGTCAAGGACTACCTGTACGTGACCCCTGGCAATGCAGAACACATGACTTTACTAGTCAGAAGATCTTTACCTATATGAGGCAATATATAACTTAATGCTGGGTACCTATCTTAGTAAGAGAGGACCAGTGGGAAGTATGTCTCCCTGGAGTTTGTCCAAACAGACTTAATCTCAGAAAGGTGGAGTTGCAATTATACTCGAGGGATGTTCTACTCTGCAAGTAGGTGGAAGTGAGGACCAAAATGTGCAGTTGGGTGGCATAGATAAAGTGGGATTGCTGTTGGTATAAACTTCTTAGCTGCTCCAAAACATCTATGATCTTATTGCAAAGCTAGTTGTTGACTCCCCAGCTTTTGGTGATGGGGAATTCCAGTGTCCATGTCTTGGAGATGGGTGCAAACTTTCATGGTTTCCATGAAAATGTTTCTAATCATCACAGCTCAGATCTATGCAACATGTGACATGGCCTTTATTATAGAATGCTTATACTATGATCCCAGGGTGAGGGACATTTCTGTTAGTCTTTCATCAAGGACAGATCGCTTTCTGCTCACCATGAAGTTATTTGACATTCCTAACCCCCACAGAGAAAAAGACCAATTAAAGTGGTCTGCCTCTGGCTCCTTAGATAGAGTTCCAGCAGGCATTTTCAGTTTGGTGGAGATGCTAAAAGCTCTTGATAGCATTGCCCTGAGTGATTCAGGGAAGAGCCTTGATTTTCTCAAGAATTCTACGTAAGGAGCGTGAGATACCTGGAGCAATACTGGCAAAAGTGACTGAGCAAATATAATTGAACACTGGCAAGAGTTCAGCTTCCGGATTATTCTACACCTTTACAAGTAAAAATAGTGAGGCTTTGGAGCTACTCCACACTTATTACATCAGCAGGGTGCCTCCCTGCAGACTTTTTAGGGTTAGCCGCTTTTTTGGGGGGAGTGATGAGTTGGAAAAGTTTCTTTTGGGCTTCTAGTTTGTTTACTTGGCATTTTGTAGACAAAATGAAACCTATTCACTTGGTTGCCTATTTCCCAGAATTTGTTGAGATGACAGGTTGAAATTACTTGGGAATCTCCTGAGCCTGTCATCTTGGAGAACTAGACAAAGTTTTCTGTGAGATGAACCCTGACGCAAGCAGGTTATCTCCTTGTCCCTCCTGTTCATTTAAACTCCTAGGCAAGAGTTGAGAGAGTGAGGCTAAAGAATGGAAAATGCCTCTATCTAAGAAGGAGTGATATGATTAGCTCTTAAAAATGCTGTAATGCAGCCTTACGTGTTCTCAACAACCCTGCTCAACAACTCTGCTCAAAAGGGCAGCAATTATAAATACAATGAAACACACTGTCTGAATTCTTTCGAGTTTGTGTTCAGGCCTAAGCATGAGATGCAAACTGCATTGGTAGCTCTTGTGGATGAAACATGGTAGGACTGAATTAGGAGAATGCATCTTCCTGTCATGTTCAGTATGGTTGGGACATGATATTATCCTTTCGTCCTGTTTGTCTCCTACAAATATTTTGGATTACAGGGATTCTGTTCCTTCCCAATCAGTGCTGGTAAGGGAAGAGAATTGAGCTTTTAGGTATTCTCATGCTGGCTGGGGAAATCTGGGAGTTGAAGTTCACCAATCTTAAAGTTGCCAAGATTGGACACCTGTGATCTATATCACAAAAACCTTGAATCTGAGGGAAACGGCAATCAATCTGTTCATTTTCCAAAGGAAGGCACCTTAAACTTATTCCAAACCAGTGATTCCTCTAATATCTATATTTAGGCAAGTTGATCTCTTTCCTATGTTTTGACACCTTCATTGGCAAAGAGCCATTTAAAAGCTATTTCTGAATATCTTTTTTGGACTGCTAGGTCAAATATAAAGTCATTAGTAAGCCCAACGGTGGATGAGTACATCAATTTATTATTTATCAAGACAGCCCAGGACATTTATTAATGAGTCTTTCTGTCGATGGGAGGGTCAGGCTGGAAGCTTACTCTTTATTACATGCTGGTTAACAGGTCTGATTGCCAAATGACACCAGAGGCAAGAGTACTTAGCACAAATGGATAAATGAGTAAAGTCTGAGCAAACTTCACCATGAAGGGAGATCTACTATCAGGTGTGGTAGGCTTATAGTTACAAATGCCTCCAGTGTTTCCTTGCTCCTAAGTCTCAGGTCTTCTTGTCTAACTTTTCCACTTGAGCTGCATTGCCTCTGCCCTTTACAGAGCTGCTTGTAAAGTCCAGTCCTATGGCTCAACTGTAGGGAGAGGGAAAATATGGGAGACTACTGTAGCTGGAGGTCATTTTCTATCAACTTTGCTCCATCCATGTGCAAGCAAAGTCAACTGGCTGTAGTCACTGCCTTAATTCCAGTTCCTAGCAAGGGATTATTTTTGTTCCTCTCTAGCTCTACAAAGCAAGGACAAATCTTGGCCCATCTTTTAAGAGGCAGGCAGAATGAGAGAGAGAGAGGGCAACATGTGTGGCACATGTGTCATGATCCTTACTGCCCTTCTCTCTCCTAGTGTCTCAATGGCAGCCTTCAGGCAGGAGCACTATGATCAGCCAAACCAGCAAAATGTCATTGCATTATTGTTGCTCACAGAGATGCATTTGCTCCACTGCTTCTGAAACCAGGTGTTCAAATCTTCATATTAGTTTGGAAAACCCCTATCCCCATCTTAGTTTGAAAAAAAAAACCTCATGCTTGGCATAATATTTGAATAATCCTGATTATAATAATAAAAACAAATGTTTCAATGGAATATCCCTAGGCTAGAGTGAAGAATGCCAGTGTGGTATAGTGATTAAAGTATTGGATTGACCCAAGTTGACAACCCCTTTCAGCTATGAAAGTACCCAGTATGATATTGGGACAATTACTCTCTTCTCTTAGATCAATTTACCTGCCTATGTTTATTTCAGGTGGGTAGATGGACAGAAAGAGCCTTATATATATATTGCTGTCAGTCCCCGAAAAAAACCAACTAATTACAAATAACTAAGACAAATTGTTGATCATTATGAGCATAATGATATCAATGGGGTTAACTCCCTTCTCCATGTTTTCTATTTAATTTTTTTTTACCCTACCTTTATTATTTTTATAAACAAGTCAAAATGATGAACATACAGTATCTAATACTTCTCTTCCTATTTTCCCTCCAACAACCTTGTGAGGTGTGTTAAACTCATAATCAACCAGCCACTGTTCATGGCTAAGATGAGACTAGAACTCACAGTCTCCTGGTTTCTAGCCTAGTGTTTTTAACCACTGAGCCAAACTGGCAATTAATATGGATGCAGGTTTTTCTTGTAACATCTTTGCAGAAGAATGCCAGTAACAACTAAGGATTGTAGGAAAGTTGGTATATTAAAAATGTTGCTAGCTTTCTCCACAGTGAAACCTGGAAGGGTAATCAAATCTAGAACACCAGACCTATAAATATTTCTTCCCAACACATCCTGGGAAGAAGTAATATAGATTTTTTGAGAAGCCTAGCAATTTCCAAGCTTGCTGTCGTACCTTCACCTGAAGAGCACAAATAGATGGATAAATAAATTCAGTTCTGCTTTTAAACAATGGTAAGGCTCAGATCAGCAAATTACTAAGTAGGGATGAACTGCTCAACAGCATAACACAGCAGTGTTTTGCCTTTGTAGTTAATATGAATAAACATTGTGTACCTGCATGATTAAAAAAAAAATGCTTGCAGCTTTCTGATTGATGTGTATGATTTCACACAACGCACTGTAATTTCTGATCTTAGTGAGTAAATAATTAAATTAGGGATATGTGTAATTGAATTTTCTTTGGTATATTTAGATATGCACCAGTGCTTTTACCATTTAGTTTTCCCTGATTGGGGTTTTGCTCTTTAATGTTTGCATTCTGGTCTTTTCCCTGCAAATAATGACTAGTTATCTGACCTTACACAAGTAAATGCTTTCTCCTTGAAAACATACATGGGGAATACCATTAGATTAATAGCTCTTTCTGATTTTCCAGTATAAACCTACAAGTTTAACTGTCATTCCAAATCCAATTAATTGTTATGCCACTACTCATTATTTGAACTCTGTTAACACTGTAAATCTCCAACTGCCATGTAATAACCATTTATACAAAAATAAACAAATACCAAAAAGCTATTTGAGTTTGAAATCAATTTACTCTGCTGTAATTATAAAAGCAGTACAAACACAGTGGTTTTAATAGGTTCATACTGTCTCATTATCCTTTTCGGAGTCCCAATTCATTTTGTGGGCAAATGTGTTGTATACGATTTGTTATATTCTCTTAATTTTCACATGGACTGGGAGCTCAAGGACAAACAGATAGTGTCCTTCTATCTCTAGAGTTTTAAATATTAATACCAACACCAAATGGCTTCTCTTGTTCTACTTAATTTCGTCTTTTTTATATACACTAGCTTT
>JANHJO010003029.1:726637-741763 GCA_032468235.1 Pseudoxyrhopus heterurus
AGGAAAGGAAAGGAAAGGAAAGGAAAGGAAAGGAAAGGAAAGGAAAGGAAAGGAAAGGAAAGGAAAGGAAAGGACTTGCAAAACTGAGCAGCTAGTTTTGCAGTTTGGACTTTGAATGGCTAACCAATCTCTCTGCCATATCAAATCTTTACTACCTGCACCCTAATTTTATCTCTCATGCTCTTGTTCTCTGGAACATAAACTAGAGTCCAGCTTTCTTGGGTTTTGGTTTTGACTTGGGCTTCACTTATTGACCATCCAGCCTTGTGTCCTTCTGGCCATTCACTTCCCCTCAACAACAAGATTTTTGAAATATATAGCCATGATTTTGCTGTTTCTCGACTCAAATCCCCAGCCTTAGTTGTATTTTAGACCTATCCCAAAATGACAAGCGGTTCACATTTTAGAGAGCAACACCTTGGATTCCTGTGTGCAAAGGGAAGGTTAAAAGTGGGAGCATTAAAAAAAAACCAAAATCATTTATGGATACTCTTAAAAGGGCTATCTTACTAAAGCATCAAAAAGATAGATGGATTGAATAAATATCCCAGCAATATGAATTTGGAAGAGACAAAAATTTTTTGGGAGTAGCTGAGGATCCCTCTTTTTAGGGAAGTGGGTGTTCCCGAAATGTGATTACTAAACTGACAAATGAATAAAGTACACATTATATCACTCAGCAACTCTTTAAAATAGCTGCATCGTTCACGTGTGCATTCCTAGGGAAAATGCAGCTGCTTTAAGAAGATACCTACAAGTAAAATAAGCTTGTGTCCACACACATAATAGATATATCTGCAAATACTACGTAGGACTAGCAGGATGTTTGTGTATGCTTGCAAGTGTGTGTGTGTGTCTGTGTGAGAGTGCATGCCAACAACCTAGACTGATCCTTCTCCAAATAAGCCGGCTGGCTTTGAGTGAATAAAATTACCTCCTAATCAAATGCACCATTAAAACTACAGACATTAGAGCTAGACACTGACAGCTTTATGAGTGAGACATTTAAAGTTAATTAGGATATAGTGCTTTTGTAGCTCGTGTAGCACCAAGAGGGTAGTTTGATGGAAGCTAAACAATAGCGGCGTTCAATTCTCTGCAGCCATCATTGCTGTCCAGGGCCGTTTTTGGAGTACCCGTTGTGGTATTCACGGCTACACGAGCACAGATTGAGCGAAGTCTGCCAAATCCAGCTTGGCTTCTCGGTTTGCCTTCTCTCTAATGCAACCAGCTGGCAACTTCAGCCGGCTGCATCTGGTGGAAAATAGCAGGACGTTCCCCTGCCGAAACTTTGGAGAACTTCAAAAGCCCGGGGTGGACATGACACTCATGTGTCATGTTTTTGAGGAGCTGTGTGAATTAATAGAGAACAAAGTAGTCTTAACAAGCGAAAGCCACTGATGCAACTCTCTTGAACTACCTTTAATGGAACCCCTTAGATTTGTGATGCCTGCTGTTCCCTCTAGCAGCTGGCACTCAAGAGCTGTTTATATTGTCAAAGCAATGAATGGCAAAGTCCATTAGTGTCCGCAGGCAAGCAAGTCATGTTTTCTGGCTAGGGAACAATGTAAACCATTGAATAAGATTAGAAGAAGTATATTATGATGAGAGTCATTGGGTGTGACGGACCAGAATAGCTTTCCCCCAGCTTGATGGAAAGCCGGTTAGGAACGGTAGATGATGTTCAATGTATCAAGGAGAACAGCAAGTTGAGAAATAAGGTACTGGAATAGCATATAGTATAGGCGACCGTCAGTCTCATAGAGACTATGGTATTGTGCTCCGGGTGGAGATCTAGTAGACACCAGAGCACAATAGCCTGGGTAGTTATTATATTATATTGAAAGAGCCTTGAGTGGTGCAGCGGGCTAAACGCTGTACTTAAGTAATGAAGTATTCAGCTCCCAGCTGCCTGCAATTTAGCAGTTTGAATCCCACCAGGCTCAAGGCCAACTCTGCCTTCCATCCTTACGAGGTAGGTAAAATGAGAACCCGGATTGTTGGGGGCAATATGCTGACACTGTAAACCGCTTAGAGAGGGTTGCAAGCTCTGATAGGTGGTATATAAATACAGTGCTATTGCTATTGCTTAGTTCTAGGAATACATCAATAGTAGTACAACATCTGGACCACCATCAAGCATTGACAAAACCACCATCAATCAATTGCAAAAGGCAGCTTTTCCAGGAACAGCTTACTTCCTATGATAACTTTTAATATTATTAAGCAACATCATCTGCCTATTCCAGGTCTTTGGGAAAGACTTGATAGGTGGACAAAAATAACAAATTCTGTCTTAACATCTGGCTGATGTGAGACCACTAATAATGATAAAAATAGGGCCTTTCAAAATACCAGTTAGAGTGGGAGCTGTTCAAATTTGAGGAGGGAACCTCATTAGACAGGTGCAGAGAAGGCATGCTTCTTGGAAGTTTCTATTTGATGGAACCTGCTAGATTATTGCAAAAGTACTACAAAAGCAAATACGTCAACTCACATAATGGGTTAAGAAGAACACTTAACCAAAAACACAAAAGTCATACTTGAAAGCAAAACTTCTCAAACTCTGGAAGAATGGGTTGAATTTTTTAAAAAGCTTATCAGGCTTGGGTAGACAAACCAGGGGCAATGTAAAAACCTGCTCCTGCTTACCTAACTAACTTAGGGCCTGTTCACGATAAGCAGGGTAACAAAGCCTGAAGTGAATTTTGAGAAATGGATCGAGCCATCTTAAAACTATACACCAATTAGGACAGGGCAATAATTGGGGGATAGTATCCTTCTGCCAACCTAGCAGTTCGAAAGCATGTAAAAATGCAAGTAGAAAAATAGGGACCATCTTTGGCGGGAAGGTAACAGCGTTCCGTGCACCTTTGGCGTTTAGCCATGCCGGCCACATGACCACGGAGACATCTTTGGACAGTGCTGGCTCTTCGGCTTTGAAATGGAGATGAGCACCACCCCCTAGAGTCAGGAACGCCTAGCACGTATGCGAAGGGAACCTTTACCTTTACTGTATATATGCATGTATAAGCCCTTAGGTGGATTAGTTGACCCTTAAATTTGTAATCAAAATACCACAGAAAATGCACCACCCACAAATTAGACACCCTGCATTTTTTCATGGCATTTAGTTAAAAATTTGAGGAGTACTTCAAAAGAAGTATTACCTTGTATACTGAAGATAAGCCTATCTGTAGCTAACCCAAACCTGGTTTTTTTTGGGTGTACACCTTGGCACCTGAAATTTCACCATGAGCATATATGGTATTGATGGAAGTTCAATATGTTTATCCACTATTTTAGAAATGAACAGCATAAATTGAAATAATAATAATTAAATAATGGCCCATTTCATTACAAGTTTTTGTTGCAATGGGTTGCAATCAATTAAATTTATGTGATAATACATCTGTTAATCTTCAAGATGCTTAAAGACTCCATTGACTGTGTTTCAAAAAACAACAATATATTATTAAACAGAGATCTCAGTCTAGTTCTGTCAGGCGTGCAGAATTCTGACTCAAATGGCCTTAAGAAAAATCCAACTCTTCCCAAAGAGTTAAACACAAAGTTTGCAAAGGCATTTTAACTAATATATAGCCATGGTTTCGCCTGGGACTTCTTTCTACACTTACAGTTCATTAATAAAGTCTATCTTGTGGACAAAAAAAAAATCCCATTGAGGAAGCACATTTCAATCGACAGTGATCAGATATGAATGTAAACTGTAATGGATTCTGCACTGCTGACCACCAGTATTTGCACCAGCTTCCAACCACAGAAATCCATGATAAAACACTGGCAGAGAGTACAGTAGTATAATATGAAAGATACATACAGATATGCAACACAAGTGTGCGTTTCTGAACTACCACAACCGGTTGTAGGCCATTTTACATCTAAAATGGAGCATGGAAAAATGAAGACTTTGGGACCACAAGAAATCCTTCCAAAGTTACACCCTGCTAGCCAGACTATGGAACAAATCACTCACCAGGGTGAGGTACCAGAGGGCAAGTTTGTGAGGAAGCAGTCTCTTCGACAATTGGCAGCGGTGCAAAAAAAATGCTGTGTAACTATGGAAACTCCAACATACGTCAAGAGGGCATCACATGAAGTAGGCTTTATTTAACTCACTTTTAAAATACAAGAACTCATCAATCTTCCATTCATACATATACACACTCCAAGGCAATGGTTCCAGCACTGCGTCTACTACACATAAGTCTGCTCCAAAAAGGGTTAAACGGTGCCTTGAACTGCTAAGCTTGGTTGAAGGATGCAGCACTGATCCCTTCTCTGCTTCCGTCAGAGCTTCAGCCTAGGCGTAGCAATAAATCTCTCATGAGCTCAACAGATTCAAGGTCAGAGTTCAGATGCTGCTATTACTGCAGATGTGAAAGATGCTCTCATAATGACTATGATTAGCTACTGCAGACTTCAGCCACATTTACATGTCTTTCTCCCTCCCTTACAGAGTAATGGACTTTTCACCCATGTTTGTCAACCTTTGAAGGCGAAGGCACCTACACAATGTTTTCATAAGTCTTGTCAGATCCCAGACTCCTTATTTCCTGCCTTGCTGGATTCAGCCCTCATACCTTTCTAGCAGACTCTGACTAGTAATATTACCCTGAGAGCGGAGTAAGAATGCACTGAGATTGTCTTGATGAAGCTTTGCCAATGCTGACAAGCATGGGAAAATTTCAGAGGATCTCATTCTTATCCCCAAAGCACAAACCCATTCCTGATCTCTAACAGAGAGTGTGAAGTGGCTGGGATCAACATTAATGAGGATCTCCCATGTGTGCAAATATGTGTGGTCCTAGTCCTGGGAAGTGACTGGATATTTCTTTTTCTATGTAAGCTGAAGTATGTTTCCAGCTTGAATCCAGAAATGGATATTTTTGCCTCAGTTATCAAATCCCAGGGGAAACAGCCCCTGACCAACACATAACAGTTAACTTCTGTGGCGTTCATGAGAATGAGAAGACTAACCAAGCATTCTTGGATGAAAGCAAAACAGGACTACAAGCATGACTGAAAATAAGTTACTAGGCTTCAGAATAAGGTGAAGTGCATCTAAAAGGATTGTCGTGTACAATATAGATGTATAAATGAAATAAAGAACCAGGAAATAGTCCCTTAAGAGTGATACAGGATGACACCATTTAAAGGTGGCTTCTTTGGGTGGCAATTCATTCTCCTTAATTGGTTTTGAAAATATAAAATAAAAATCTAGATGCTTAGACTAAAACATTTATTTATGATGTCAACATAAAGTATTTAAAAATGCTGAAAGCTAACTTTAGAGCCAAATAGACCAATGATAAGGTATTAACTACTAAATGTTATTACTAAAACTAGACAGAGATAAAGCTTATGACAGTTTATTCAGGGAGTGTTCAAGTCCAAAATTTCTGCTGCTACACGAGACATTTGTTAAAATTTTGCCCCATTTTATTACCTTTCTTGCTACAGTTAAGTGAATCATCGCAGATATTACGTTAGTAACAAGATTATTAAGAGACTCTGGCTTCCCCATGGACTTTGCTTCTCAGAAGGTTGCAAAAGGTGATCATCTGATTCTGAGACACCGTCATAAATATGAGTCAGATGCCAAGCGTCTGAGATCATGGGGATGCTGCAATGGTCATAAGTGTGAAAAACGGTCATAAGTTACTTTTTTCAGTGTTTGAACGGTCACTAAATGAACTGTTGTTAAGTCGAGGACTACCTCTACTTGTCAAAACAAGCAGTTGCCACTAGAAGCAATTTTAGTGCATTCTCCACTTTTGCAAAAATATTCAGAGAGTGAATACAGTTGAGAGTTTGCTTATTAAATCTTTTGCCTACAGTTTAACATCCAGCATTCATAAGATCAGGCTAACATTGCTGCTCCAAGAAAAATAATAAGCTCTTTTCTTGAATGATGCAGGAAAGCCATAAAAATTATAGTACAAGACCAAAACCATTAGAAGAATGTTTATGTTCAAATTAGCAACCTTGGATGAATGGCCAACTTCATTTTAGCAATGAATGTTTGTATTGTCATTTGCTTTTTTCATATTTTTTTTAAAAAAAGAAAAATATGCTATTCTATTCTACTGTTTCAATGCTGGAAAAACTGTAACAGAGGAAGGAACTGTTCCAGCAGCTAGAAAACCTACAAAATTCTTACCATAACTTTGGCACAGTGCATTTTTTAGCATAACAGCTCCATTATGTTGCATGATTTGCTTTTTTCTTCATATATTTACCATCCACTCTACCCCCTTCACTCCAAATGTTAGTTTTATCTTTCTTTTATTAAGTTAGAGGATGGGGAGAAGGATCAGTCCTTGCTTAGTAGCTGCTATACTAAATGAACAGGCTAAACCATTGATCGTTACATCTATTTCTATTTCAAAGGGAACATACTTTTTTTAAAGCACATCTATTTCTTGGCCTCTGAGAACCACAGTGAAGTGACAAAATCAAGAATGGACAAGGGCAAAATTTCAGCCTTCAGAACACTTTGGTGGAAGAATTACTTTTATTCTTAAAACTGTTACGTTAAGCATGTCAGAATATTAATGCACCAATTTTGCTTGCTGTTCCCTGCACTGTGCTTGTCTGCGTCTGCTCTAAATTGTGCTGTATTGCCATCCTTGGAATAAAGAAAGAAAAGCAATGTAAATTTCAATCTGGATGATCGCAAAGCATTCTTGCCTTATTTATAGTCATTCAAAACATTTAACCAATCCACAGAAATATGACTGAGGCCACAGTCTAAAGTGAAATTCAAGAAGCAAGCCAATCAAAGAGCAAAGCATTATGCACACTGGAAGCAGTAGCATTATTCAGAATGCACATGCATGTTTCCTCTATCTAAAGCAGAGCCTACCAAACAATGTCTTGAGTAATTCCAGGATTCTTCAAAATCTGGAATGTGTGTCTATGTCAGCTTTAAAAGCCATTTTTCTTAGAAGCTTCCACACTGCCATATTTTAGTGCCTGGGAAATTGGGAGGGGGGCTTTTAGAGAGAGATGAAAGTTATAGACATGACAACATTCTTCTTCTGAGCCAAGGCCGTGCCATCCTGCACCTGGGATAGGAGTGATTGAAGGAATGTCTCCAGTTGGGATGACCGGTGATTGGACCATGTGACAGACCAATGGGTGCAGGGGGATGGATTTTGGATTTTCAGCTACGAAGGGAAAACCCGGAACTTTCAGATTCAGGTTTTTCCAGAGGTGCCAACATGACTTCTCTAAATAAATTCTTACTTGGATGAACTTTGTCTCTGAATGCTGAATGGATATGGGGAAGTTTCTTTGGAACGCTGACTTTCTACTAATTTTCTACATGAAACTTAGGATTTGGGAGCAGATCCTGGAATTGGATGTGTCTTCTATACTTGAATACCACACTCCAAAACTGCTCTCCAAATCAAACCCAATTTAAAAAGCCTTCTATTGAAAATTTCATTTCATTCACATAGTCTCCCCAAGTCTTACAGCTCTTGGGAACCTTATAGTTCTGTGTACTTCAATTCTCAGAATTCCCCAATAAGAATAGCGCATGAAATGTGGAAAATAAAACTCATGAATCTGATGTCCAGATTTGGAAAGCTGCACTAGACTATTCTCTCTTTTTTATCATCTGCCTACAAAATACTTTTCAAAAATATTTATAATATTCATAATCTATTTTTCTATTGTGGAGTCCAAAGCAATAGATACGAAGTGATAGCTGATCTGCTATCCAAACCTAGTTGTTTAACGTCAAGACGTCCCTGTGCCATTCTAGATCTTTCAAACTATAAAAATGTTGTTGTTATAACACAGGGGGAAATGTGCGTAGCAAGATTTATTCTTTGGTTTCCAAAACACTCTACTGGGTTTTATTTCTGTACAGACTATAGGTAAGCAAACATACGTCATTAAATCCAAACGGGGGGGGCGGGGGGAAGAGAGAGACAATAGGTGCACTTACAACTCCAAATTTAGAATGATTTAATTCATTTAGAACTATAAATTTATTTCTGGCAAGGACTGAACATTCTCAGATTTTATTTCAGTATTTATTGATTTAAAAGACTTATATGGCTGGCCACCTTACACAGCACAACTCCTGGTGGCTCAAAACCATAGAAATCTCTCCCCAAAATCAGAATCTGGCATTTCAATTACAGTCTCCAGTACAATCCCTAAGCTCAACCTTACCTTATCTCAATGCTTAAGGAAAGAGTCAGCTTTTTACAGTTTTTAATTATCTAAAGGAGAAAA
Source organism: Pseudoxyrhopus heterurus (assembly GCA_032468235.1). Lineage (NCBI taxonomy): Eukaryota > Metazoa > Chordata > Lepidosauria > Squamata > Pseudoxyrhopus > Pseudoxyrhopus heterurus. Next base: position 734,912 of record JANHJO010003029.1, read on the forward strand.
TATATGTAACCTGGGCTTGAATGTGGAATGTTGGATGCTCTCCGAGTTTGTTGCCTGCTTGCAGACATTTTGTTAACCAATTAAGTAACATCATCAGTGCAAGTGTGGGGTTGCTGCCTGATTATATGTAGTAGCTTGCCCTGTCAGTGTTTGTGGAAGTATAATTTTCTCCTTGGTAGTTCCTTGATTAGAGTTTTTATTTTCCTGCTTGATTGTTTTGCAGGTGTAGCTGGGTGTTGGCTGCTGGAGGGGATGTATTTCAGTCTTTTTTTTCCATGAACCCCCCTACTGGGTCTATTAGTTTACTTACAAAGTTTTGGAGAGCTTTAATTCGTTTGTGTGCTAAGATAAATGCCATGGGGTTGTAATAGTCTGTTGACTGTTTCTGAAATATTTTTTGATGCATGGTAGTCTGGCACATAAACCAACTGAAGCCTTCTAAAACATCTTAAGTAAACCAAATGTCAAAGTAACTCAAGAAGAAAAAACAAGAGTCATCTACAACATACAGTGCAAGGACTACAATAGTCACTTTATAGGTCATGGCAGAAACTCTGGGACAGGAATTACAAATTAACAATGTCAACTGCATATAAAGAAAATTTGTATAAAATGTTTTACAGATGGCACTTAGCACCAGCAAGGTTGGCAAGGATGTTTAAAGATAAATCAGCTAAATGCTGGAAATGTCACCAGACACCTGGATAATATTATTATATGTGGTGGGCATGCGTAGAAGCCAAGAGATATTGGACAAAAATACACACATGGTTGGAAAAAATGATACAACAGCACACTGATCTAAAACCTGAAATATTCTTGTTGGGGATCTTACCTGAAAACTATAGTAAAGAAAATGTATATTTGATTATTCGTGTATTAACTGCAGCTACAATTGTATTTGCATATTAGAAAGTGCGGAAATGAATAGGTTAACACTGGCCATAAAGGAGAAAGAGCAAACAGAATACTATAAGATATGGGAATCATTTTATAGTTGGTTAGAGAGTAAATATGAGAATCAGAAATAAAAGAAGATTAATGAAAGTTAGAAAATATGTTAATAGAGTTTAATAAGCTAAGAATTGTTAGAATAATTGGAAATATTATGTATGTTAACAATAAATTAGAAGCAGAGAATATTAATGTAATGAAAGTTGATGTAAATGTCAATCAATATTGCGCAAAAATTTGTACCCAGACAACACAAAGTTTAACAAAAGATGTATTGTTTGTAAAATAAAATAAAAATTATATTTAAAAAAATAGTCACTATGTAGGTCCGACTGGCAGAAAATTAGTAGAACTCATCTATCAGTCTGTTGGTGGCTAACTTGTCTGAATGCAAAGCTTCCAAGAATTCCCTAGTGTGAACACAACCAGCAGTCAGATGACACAATGAAAACACATGGACAGACTTAACAACCGTTTCATCTGGGAAACTGTGGGCACCCTAGACCAAGACAATTCCAAAAACACTAGGGAATTTCTGGAAGCTTTGCATTCAGACAAATTAGCCACCAACAGACTGTCCGAAATAAACCATATTACATACCATTCAAAGGGACAATACAAAGCTAAAAATGAAGCAAAGAAGTTTCTCTTTAGGAAACTAAACTCAGACTAGACTAAACCAAACTAAGACTCTTTTGGTGAAGAAACTACAATTGTCTTCACCACACCAAACCAACAGATAACTCATATTATTTAACAGACCAATGGAAGAATGGCCAGACTCTACCACAAGCTTCAGGGGTTCTTTCAGTTATTGTGGCCACACAATGAACTTTAAGATGATTACTCAGTTTATCTGAGCTTCCACTGCATATGCCACAAGCTGAGTAACAGCTGGATTTCCTTGCATCGTTCTCTTATAAACAGCATATAGTAACAATAAAACTGGCTTTCTTAGTCTCCTATAACTACTTTCATGTTTTAAAATGCTTTCCGTATTTACTTCTCTATTCAAAAACTTCCCTAATTGTTACAGCACTCTCATCTTAACATTTGTGGTAAATCTGCTGTGCAGTATATTTTGAAGCCCACCTTTAAATAAATCTAACCAAACCAAGGTGTTTTGCAAGCCATATGTAAGCAAAACCATACAACGAATTTTAACAGAATACAAAATAAAATTTCAGCTTCCCTCAGTTCTCGGAAAAGAGAACTTTAAAAAAAGTGTCCCAGATGAAAGTAATTTTGACCTAGAATGTGAAAAAAGAAGCAAAACAAACTTTTCCAGGATTGAATTGCACCGTTATGATACGACTTCAAAGAAGGCCTCTGGTGGCATAGTTTAAGCACAGACAACATATAAAGCAGAATCACCAGCAAATTTATATGGGAGTAAAGAGTCCTGCAGCCAATACAGTTAAGTCTATGAATGTCAAATAAATTGGGTTTTATTCTGTAAGCCGCCTTGAGTCACCATGGGTGAATAGGCAGCAATATAAATTAAATAAATAAATAAATAAATAAATAGCCAACCGGGAACCACAGAATTTTCTGCAAATGGTTTTGGGCACTGTATGTGGTCTTTGACAGTCAATACCTTAGAAACAGTTGCTTATATCAGGGGTCTCCAACCTTCGCAACTTTAAGACTTGTGGACTTCAACTCCCAGAATTCCTTAGCCGGCTTTGCTGGGCTAGACAGTCTTACTAGTACTGACCACCAGGTATATGACTGGTTTCATCCTATTTTGGAGCTCATCAGGCATGCATGGACAGCTATTTCTATGGATTCAAACCCAATATAGGGTAATCCTTGACTTGCAACAATTCGTTTAGTGACCAGTCAAAGTTACAATGGCACTGAAAAAAATGACCAAAGACCGTTTTTCACACTTATGACCATTGCAGCAACCCTGTGATCAAAATTTAGATAATTGGCAACTGACTCATATTTATGACGATTGCAGTGTCCCAGGGTCACGTGATCCCCTTTTGCGACTTTCTGGCAATGGGGAAGCTTGATTCACTTAACAACCATGTTACTAATTTAATCTCTGCAGTGATTCACTTAACAACTGTGGCGAGAAAGGTGATAAAAGAGGGCAGAACTCATTTAACCAAAGTCTCGCTTTAGCAAAATAAATTCTGGGCTCAATTGTGGTCGTAAGTTGAGGACTACCTGTAATGGGACATAACACAGTATATTCACTGTAAAAACAACAACAACAAAAAAACTCCCTGCCTCCGGAAAAACGGGTGGTAGTTATAGAAAACTTGGCACATAGGGACAGGATATAATCAAGGGTGGGATTCAGTTGGTTCGGACTGATTCGGGCGAACCGGATGCTAATTTTACATCTGTATCAAATAAATTTAATGTTTAATTTTAAAAAAAGTCTAAGTACTATTGCTATTGCTATTGCTATGTGCCATAACCCAATCAAATACTTCTTATTCCAATTAAAGATATATTGTGATCTGGGAGAGAGAACATGCTGTCAAGTCAGTCTTGACTTCTGGTGGCAGCAAGGACAAGTCCTGCCGTTTTCTTGGCAAGATTTCAGAAGTGGTTGGCCGTTGCCTCCTTTCTAAGGCTGAGAGAGAATGGCTGGCCCGAGGTCGCCCCGCTCGATAAGGCGGGGCTAGGACGCACGGCCTCCTGGTTTCTAGCCAGGCGCCTTCACCACTTTGCCATAATGCAATCTGCAGAAGAAGTCTCTACGGAGCGGTTCCACTCCAGACACTTTAGGCTTGCCTTTCACCTTCAGGACTGCAGTAAGATAATTTTGTGCTTCAGTGGAACTGCCTATCTCTTCCACTTTCTCCTGCACAAGCATCCACTGCCGTTGGCCTACAGGAGAAACCAAAGGGAAATGTCTGTCACTCTCCGTAGCAACCCCAGACCTCTGCCTTGAAGTCCTGGCGAAACAGCATCACTGGAAATAAAGAGCAGAGTGGGGCTTTCATCTGAGCAGACAGGCGATCAGAGAGTGAGGTGCTCGCCCAGCGTGACAGTTCAGTCAAAAGAAAACGTCGGCTCGGTGCACGCTTTGCACGGCTGCTGCAATGGGAGTAGCAGGGAAGTGATTTCTGCGAGGGGGGGGGAAGCGAAGGATGCCAATCTAAAGGCATTTTGGAGTGGGAAATGGGATGTTTAAATCCAGCTGTTTGGCTTGTGTGAGTCAGTTCCCTTCGAAAGAGCCTTCCTCCCGTGTTAAAAGAGGAAGAGCTTGATAGAAATAGGCTCTTTTTAAAAAGAAAATTACCTCATTCCCTATTCAGGCCCAAGGATGCCAAGAGGGAAGGCCGAAAACTTATTATAAGGCAAGAGTCTTTCTGTGGAGAGTGATGGAGAGTTCCCTTCTTGTTCCTGACACAGCAAATGTCATTTGAAATGACACCTCATCTGGTTTTCTTGCTGCCACTGGGAAATCTGCAAAGGCAGCCGCTGTGGGGGGCTTGTCACTAACACCTCCAGTGGAATTTCAGGGAACCGAATTGAGTCATTGGCTTCCTGGTGACTCACTGATGCCACTTGATGTACATGTTTTTCCATTTTAAATTCAGTACCGCAATTGCTTATAAAGCCACCTAACAGACAGCTGGCAGCTACTTTGTACTTAATATCTTATTCCTGTAATAAGTTCTCTCGGGCCTGTCAAATATAGACAAAAACAATTTTTTCTCTGGGGGTGCCGGGGATCTATGTACACTCTCAGCTCAAAATGCTGTTTCACACCTGCTACAGTCACGTCTAGATCACAGGTGTTGTCCTTTGACCGGTATATTTAATTTAAAATTGCCAATATTGGAAAGAGGCAAGAGAAGACACAGAGAAACATTTAAGACGCATGAGAAAACAAAGTTTTGATAAATGGAAGAGGCGGACTTACTGCTCGAAGACAGAATTTTACTCGGATGGTCATTCCCCATCCAACCATTAGGCAACACTGCCCAATGTGGTTTCTATATTTCTAGAACTAACTGTTCTAGACATAATTGATCCCAGCTTCATAAATATAATCACTGCCAGATTCTTCTTACTTTGTAACAAGCTGAATGTTTTGATTCAAGTTGGAAAAAAAGACTATTTTTATATATTTTTTAAAATGATGGATCAGATCTTACAGGTTTGTTTACCCAAGTAGTTACCTGAAACCTGCATGGTGTTTAGAAAAGAGGAATTCATTTAAGTCTGTATCTCTCCCTTGATAACATACTTAGAGATTTGCAGCATTTTCCATGATGGAAAGTTTAAAAGCTAAAACATATGCTAAAATATATTTGGTGGACATGGATTTTTTTTCCCTTATAGACCAGTATAGCTCACTTTCTTACATACCTTCCTCATAATACTTTGAGGAACAGATTTAGATGGGCACAACATATTTTAATTATCTAAAAGACTGTTAGTTATCAATGCAGTCCTGCAACACTAATAATGGCATTTCACAGCATAAGCAAGAGCAACGAAGAGCTGGAAAAATCAGCAATCTAAAATACATTGCCTTGACTCCTTGCAGGAAAGAGGGATATAGAATACAGTAGACATATAATAATGAGTTTAATCACATATACATTCATGAGCAAAAACAATTAATACAGTTCTTCTATATACTGAAGCTTTCCAGTTCTACCAGCAGACAAATCTCATCATGCCAGTCATTGGCCAAAAATAATGAGTTTTTTTTTTAATGTATGTGGCTGCCACCAGATATAAGAATGCCAACTTTGTATATTCAACATACTTCATTGAATTTATGAAGACTAAGAGAAAGAACTCTGAGGTTTTAACAGAATAACAGAGTTGGAAGGGACCTTGGAGGTTTTCTAGTGCAGCCCCCTGCTCAAGCAGGAAACCATATAACATTTCAGATAAATGTTGTGCAATCTCTTCTTATAAATCTCCAGTGTTGGAGCACCCACAACTTCAGAAGGCAAGTCGTTCTATTCATGGTATGCTCTAACTGTCGGGAAATTTCTCCTTAGTTCTAGGTTGCTTCTGTCCTTGATTAGTTTCCATCCATTGCTTCTTGTCCTGCCCTCAGGTGCTTTGGAGAATTGGTTGACTCCCTCTTCTTTCTGGCAGATATTGGAAGTCTGCTATCATGTCACCCTTAGTCCTTCTCTTCATTAAACTAGACATACCCAATTCCTGCAACAGTTCTTCATATGTTTTAGTCTCCAGTCCCCCAATCATCTTTGTTGCTTTTCTCTGAACTCCTTTTCAACATTTTGTTATGTCGCGACAATCAAAACTGGGTGCAATATTCCAAGTGTGGTCTTATTACCAAAGCATTATAAAGTGTTTTTTAAAAGGCTCATTAAAGACAAGATGTGAACACATAGTTGTGGGAGTAAAATAAATTTGGGCTGCAGTAGTGGACTTTCTTTAATACCATCTAAGAGCCTAATCTAAAAATTTTCTCCTGAAAAAGCCCGGTCGCCCAAATGATATGCAACAATCAACTAAATATTATACACTATTGCTTTTTATCAAAACTCTAGATAAAATAAAAATAATAATATAGTTTTGTAAGCTTTTCAAGTGTTTCAGGTATTTAACACTGAGTGTGTTCAGATATCACATTAAGTCCAAATTATGGTTTCTGTGAGCGAATCCGCCTCTGCAGAAACCCTGGATTATGCCTCAGCATATTGTGAGGATCTAATCATTGTGATATATTTCAAAGTTACTGCTAAAACAAGTCATAGTTTACTGCAATGTGTGAACCCATCAATGATAGATTGGCATTACTGTTCTTCCATTAGATAAAAAAAAGAGAAGAGGGCAGGATGGTGAAATGGAATGGATTATCTAAGGCAGAGGTCTCCAAACTTGACAACTTTAAGACTTGTGGACTTCAACCCCCAGAATTCTTCAGCCAGCTATGCTGGC
>JANHJO010003030.1:5901-16600 GCA_032468235.1 Pseudoxyrhopus heterurus
AGCGCTGGCTCTTCGGCTTTGAAACGGAGATGAGCACCGCCCCCTAGAGTCGGGAACGACTAGCACAGATGCGCGAGAGGAACCTTTACCTTTACCTATACACATACATATGGCAGTTTTTAATATATAGTTGATGCCCTTAGTGCTCTCTGAGCTTGGCTGTTTTCCTGCAGATGTTTCAATATCCAAACTATGTAAGGTCATCAGTACATTACCTAGTCGATATATATATAAAATCGGATGTGTGTGTGTATGTTCCAGCATAGCTCTGGAACAGCTCGAGCAATTTCAACCAAACTTGGTGCACAGATGACTTACCCTCTGGGAACAAATACTGTGGGGGTAAGACACCCCTAACACCCCTCGTGGGGTCTCTGTGCCTTAAAAATAGTGGGCATGCCATGGTGACGGCTTCACTGTACTCCACAAGGGGGCTCTCTCTGACTTGTGACGCTGCGTGAGAGAGCAGCGTGAAGCCCGACTAAAGAATAAGAGATGTAGAGCTACTACAACTAGAACTTCTCACACATTACAACAGCATGAGTCCCGACTACAGGATTTTCCTGTCGAATACAGCATTGTGATAAATAAATACCTGGGCGTCACCGGGTTATCGGCTAGTTTGGTAATAAAACATCTGCAAGAAAACAGCCAAGCCCAGAGAGAACCAAGGATCCTCATTTCAACCCTGAGTGACAAATATTCTCCTTTATTGATAGTTGACCTCAAAGAACCCATTATAGCCCTATCAGGAGGATGGAAGGATAGTTATAATTCAAATCACTGAGCTGGATATTGCTGTTGTCTCCCTGCAAAGGATAACTCAAGAATAATAGTCAATTCTTAACAGAGCTAAGATAATACCATAATCTTTTGCTCCTGTTGACTTCAGGTAGTCTTCGTCTTACAACCATTCATTTAGTAACCGTTCAGAGTTACCACAGAAAAAAGTAACCTGCAACTTATGTCCTCGCATTTACAACTGGTCACAGCATCTCCACGGTCACATGATCAAAATTCAGGAGGTTGAGAAACGGCATGTATTCATGGCAGTTGTGGTCATAAGTTGAGGACTACCTGCAGTCAGATTTGATCTGATATTAGGGTGATCATCATTGCATTTTATCATAAATCAAGAAGAACATCTAATCAACATTGTCAGATTACAGGGCAGGACTTCGTCACATATGCACAGCACAATTATACATGCAAAGAAACTTCAGAGAACTACACGGTTTTACAATTGCATCGGAAGGAATTTGAAAGTTGTAACCGTGTTTTATTTATACAGGACCTTTCCGAAAGATACTTTTCTGTTGTAGCAAGAAAGACAGAATTGAAATTCTGCAATATTGAACTAAAATGGTTTACAACGGGGGCATTAGCTTAAAACATGCAAAGTAATTGTTTAAAAAACGATTTTTTTTTTATTATAGTCATAGCGTGCATCTCAATACGGTGGGTCACCATCGGCGTTAGATATCAAAGCCAGTTTGAAGAAAGTTTTTGCTGTCATCGGTATGGTTTTTCCCCAGAGATGTTCCTTGGTTCCTGCCATCATTACCTTTTTTTTAAATGAATTTTAGAACGGTTTTGTTTCTTAAGGCAACACAGATTGTCTCTGTGTTTTGTTATTCTGTTTTAAGAAGGGGGTCATTGCATTCTCTAGAGCAGGGGTCCCCGACCCCCAGGCCGGGGCCCACTACTGGGCCACAGCCTATCTGCAACCGGATCGCATGAGTGGTGGGCTGGAATGCACGCACACACAGGTCAATTTGCTCACTCAAGCGGTCTGGTTCCCCTCCCCTTACCCCTCCACCCCAGCCAAGCTGGAAATATTGGGGACTGCTGCTCTAGAGAGAAATAAATTAATTTCTCTTTCTCTCTCTCTCTATTTTTTTTGCAAGTATTGGTGTGTCACTTTTGATGTCCTGGTATTCATCATACTTCTTTCTTTCTGTTTTTTTACAATTCAATTTCAGAGGAAAATACGGCCCTATGCCAAGGGGTAGCTTCTGCCCCAGTAGGAAATTAAGATACCTTTTTAGCTAACTGTGCCATGAAGTTAATGGTTAAAATTATCTTAAGGTAATTGGCCAACTGAAGCTCCCGTAACATGGCGGGCGATGGGAAAATGAGCTGCATTATATACCGATCTCTGGTCTCCTAAGAAAAGAAGACAAAAGAGGAAATGGAGGAAAACAGGAACCTGAAAAATTTACATGACTGTGTTAATGATGCATTGATGCAGATTCTCTGAAGTCTTTCCAGGACTAACAACAATGAAAGTGTTCAGCATGATGGTATTCGCAAATAAGAATGGAGGGTGGGGAGGAAATGTTCATACTGATTTAAATTCTTTTTCAGTTAATGCCACACATGGTGTCCATTCCTACAACTTTAACTTTGATCGGGCGTCTTGTTGACCTAGCAAAACCTCTTCATTAAGCACAATGTTTTGAAATATTCATATACAGGTAATCTTTGGCTTACAACAATTCATTTAATGACCGTTCAAATTTACAACAGCACTGAAAAAAAGTGGCTTATGACCGTTTTATGACTGTTGCAGCATCCTCATGGTCACTTGATCCAAATTCAGATGCTTGGCAACCGACTCATTTTATGACGGTTGCCGTGTCCCGGGGGTCACATGATCCCCTTTTGCAACTTTCTGACAATGGGGAAGCCAGATTCACTTAGCAACCATCTTTCTAGCTTAACAACTGCAGTGATTCACTTATCAACTGTGGCAAGAAAAGTCATAAAATGGGGCAAAACTCATTTAACAAATGTCTCACTTAGCAACAAAAATGTTGGGCTCAATTTTGGTCATAAGTCGAGGACTACCTGTACATTATTTTGCGTGTCTCACTGCAACTTGGAGAGCTAGGCCTTCTTGTCCTCCACAACAATCTTAGATGAAAATTATCTTTTTACGGAGAAGTGCTATGTCTAAAGGTCTCTAGAGTTCCAGCTCTCCGAGATTCAGACTTGAGGCTGATTTATAATTTAACCCACGGCAGTAAGCGGTCCAAATATTCATCCTAAATATTGTATAAATGAAATTATTAAATTGCAGCCCACCAGGAAATAAAATATAGGAGGATTTGGCTATTTTTAGGGGGTGGGGAACTTCCTGTAGTCTTTGGTGTGCTGTAAGATGTGCTTGTAAAATGACTTGGCCAGGAAAACTCCTAAATATAATATAATATAACTTTAACCTGAACTTAATTCAATTTTCCCAATGGATTTAAACATATCCTCTTACTGACCGAGGAACAGGACAATTTAGCAACAAATTCTGGAGGCTACATTAAGGACATGTCCCACCAAAGATAGCTCCAAGATTTGTGGTTAGACACCATGAAAAATTACTTTAAATAACCCATTGTATCATTTATGGAAAACTGAAATGGGATTGAAACAAATGATGATCACTTGGAAAGTGATAAAGTATGTTGGACTGGACATCATGCATCTATAAATATGTATTACATATTATTGTTAACAGCTGTGCCAACACTTGTATGATTGCTTAACTGCTTTAAAAATGTTCATTTTTTTGTTTCCAGCACCAACAATTTGCTTCCACTATTTTACATGTTAGTTTAACTTCTTGCTTTCTTTTGTTGTTGATTTGTTTGGCGGGAGGAGACGAGGAAGGGAATTGAAACTGATGATAATAATGTCATATTAAAGCTATTTCTACATCTGTAACAGGAATGTCATACGTTTCCTCCTGACACAAGTCATTGTTGATTTCACTGTTATAGGGGAAAGGCTCTAGGGCGGCAGATAAGGCTGTTGCCATGGTGATGAAGGAGATACCGAGGGAGGAGTCTCCGGAGGAAAAACCCCTCCTTACTATGAAATCACAGGTGGGCAGAATGGTCCGGATTGGAAGGAGGAAGCTGGCGTATTTCAATGCGAATGGAGATCAACCATTAGTAGAGCTACCATATTTTGGTTCCAAACACTCAGCCACTAGGTGGCAGTAGAGAAGTATCATTTTACTGTAGTATCTATTTGCTGCCATCTTGTGGTCACTGGTTCTCTTCCGCTGAGATATGGTAGCTCAATCATTTTCTAGAAGTCTTCCATTCTTCTTGACTTCTATGTTCAATTAGATCTCGATCTCTCTCTCTCCCTCCATCTCTCTCTCTCCTTTCCTACTCTTGCTGTACCTTTTTCTTTCTTTCTTTTTCTCTCCCTCTCTTTCTCTGTCCCTCTCTCTTCTAACTTTATCACCACACTGGGAGAGAGCTATTTAAATGCACATATTCTTCATCCAAATTACACCGAAGGCATATTGGCAAAATGATAATAATAATAATAATAGATGTTAAATTTTGAAAATCACCTTGCTAATGTATTTAACAGAAAATTTTCATCTGTATCCTTTAAAAAATTAAACTCTATCCAGCATTTATTTATAGCTGTATTTATATAATTTCTTCTTTGGCATTGCTCTTAGGGTCCGGCTTACAGTATTATAATATTGCATGCAATATATTGTTACAATATTTTTCAAACAAGTATGAAAGGCATAAAATATAGTATAAAGCAGAGAAAAACATTACTTCTGGTTCACCATTTCACATATTCTGCATTAATGTTGCATTAATTTTTTTGAAGGCAGGTGTTCAAAGTAAAATGGCATACGTAACAAGGTTGTGCATGTTAGTCATTAGCAAAGCATCTAAAACTGTTCAAAATTACCAGCTGTGATCCATTCTGTCCATAGTTACATAAAGCAGTGATATAAATGAACATTAATAACAAAAAGATAAAACATACTTGGTTTTTTGAGTTTTGTGCCGTATTTCACAATATTTAATGCTTTTGAAATAGTCATGTTTACTGATTTCTACCACCCCTACCGCTAGCCCACCTCATTCACACCATCTTGAATGTGGAGGCGATTTTTCTCTAGAATGTTCTGTTTGCTGTGGCTCATGCAAGATCTTATCCAAGTTTTACCCAAGTGTATTCAGTTTTGCAGATTGCAGTTCTCAACTTTCGAAAAGCTAGGTTATACATTAATAGATTCAATGAAACATGGGACAACTGAAAAAGAGTTTCTTCAAAAGCCAACAGTCAAACAAGCAATCTAATGACCAATCTATTTTGTTGAAATAGTCTGCTTTAGTAATCAATATATGAGACTTCAATCTTATAACTTAAAGCTAAGGTCAACAGGAATGAATCTCCTTAACTTTCTAATTCCTGGTGTGAGAGGACATAAAAAATATTGGTTCTCTTTTAAGTCTCTGCACATAGGATATAAACATTATATATTATTATATTATATTATATTATATTATATTATATTATATTATATTATATTATAATATTAGTTTCATTATAAGATAAAAATACAGAAAAAACAAAAGTTAGAAAAAGTGCAAAGAGAGAGAAAAAAGTGATTTCTGACTTTTTCTGTGCAGTGAAATACAAACAAATATTCAACGTTTTGCTTCACATTTCACATTTCAAGCCATTTCTAATATAACAAAATGATTCTAATCATGAAAATGTAAAGTCAAGTTTCCATTTTTTTCACATTGGCATTACTTTTGAATCTGTACTGTGATTTGCATTAAGTATGATTCATTAAAACATGTTGACTTCTCACTGTTCATTTTGAAATAGGCTTGTTTTAGGAAACTGCAGTTAAAAGTAAATATATGGGTTTGATTCTAAAGCTCTGAATATGATAAACCAGAATATTAAATAGTAATTCAGTAAAATGTGGATAGCTAACAAGACTTGAGTGGAATAAATGGAGATATTTGATTCAGATCCCTAAGATAAAATGAATAACATTTAGTATTTGGAGGAAATTGATAAATCTATAGTTATAATATAATCTCAAGGATTTTTAAGTAGTTTGATTACACATTGGCATTAATTGCATCTTTCATTTGAATGCATGAAAAACGAACAGGAGGGGGAAATAGGTTGTCATAGAATGCAGTAATACCAAACAGGGAGGGTTGGAAGGAACAGTCTAGCCAGGGATCTCTGTTAAGTTACCCTAATAATAAACGATTTTAATTAAGGGTCTGCATTGCACTATGCAGATGCACTATGATCTTCAAGTGCCTTTGCCAGACTTAAATATTAACTCTGAAATCCTGTGATTTTTTTTTTTAGACTTTCTGCATTAAAATGTGGTTTGTGGCTCTAAATTTTGGGTTTTCCCCTTGTTATTGGATCCATACTCATTATTATTACTATTACTATTGTTTGTATGGAATAAATGGAAACTTACGTTTAAAACAAAACACAACCCAAAGGCTTTATTCTTTCTTCGTTTTATTTACTAAACACATTACTAAATACATACCATGTATAGATAAGAGACATATCAAAAGATCAAATAGTAAAATATAATTAAGAAAGTACAAGTAAGTAAACAGGATCTGAACTGTCAAGGAGATTAATGTTTCTTTAGCTATCTCAAGCACATCAAATGTCAGGCAGGGAAGATCAGGTCCACTCATGAAAGTCCAATTAAAACTGATTTATTACTACTCATACCTATGCACAGGAATATTCTCAACTAACGGTAAGCAGCTGCATAGAGTTAAGGGGTCATCGGAATTCAACGGAAGTTGGACTTTGTTTGCTTGTGTCTACATAGTGATTCTAAGCTAACCCCTCTTTTGACTGTCCCCAGGCTTCGCCACCTCTTCCTGTGTACAAATGTGTCATTGATTTGTAAAAGAAAGACTAAGACTAAACTGAGACTAAACTAGGACTAAGCTAAGACTAACTAGGAAAAGCTAATACTAAATTAAGACTAAACTAAGAACTTTAAACAAAGAGTATCTGATTAGCACAGTATATACATAGTAGCTAGAATTATAGACAATGTAATTCTAATTATAGATGATCTAATTATAACTATAGAATAACCTCTTCTAATTGCTTGTAAAGTTAAAATATAAACTAAATGTATAATAAGCCATATTTGGGGTGTGGCACAAATCTATACATTAAGCCATAATCTAAGAAAAGTTGCCAGTTAGAAATGAATTCTATATCAGATTTATCTTTAAGTATAACATGTTGGACATCAAAATATAGCCCCATAACTTGATTATCCATATTTCAAAGGAACAAATCAAACATGCTTTCCAAAAAGAAGCATGTGATAATCCTTAGCACAGCTAACAATATGCTTTGAATGGACATATGGCTTAATGAAAAGTTGAATAAAATTATTTCTGGTTGCAAAGGAAATTCAGCTTCAAAAGCTGTTTCATTCTCACGTGAATTATGTTCCTTTTTAACCACATGGGAGCTATTCAAGTGGAATATTTTTTTTCCCAACAGAAATAAATGTATTCTACAAGTGAAATGTACAAGTGTGTTTAAAATAATGGTAACCGTAGCAGTCATAAACCATACAGGCCCTGTTGTTATCAACAACTTGCAAATGTCTGTATTAAAATACCAGCCCACCTTTTTATTATTATTATTTCTACATAATCCAATATCCCTGAATGTTAAATTACTTATGATTCAAATGAATTCAAAGGCAGCTCAAACCTTGCAATTATTTCATTTAATTTACTTCATTTATTTATTTACTCATTTATTTACTCATATATAGGCGAAATATAAATACAGTGCTATTGCTATTGCTATTTGTGTAAAATCCCAAAGTAGCTTAATTTAAGTTATTAGTAATTGCCAATATGCTTCTGTGCCTTAAAATAACTCATTCTCAGTTGCCTTTTACAGATTTACAATATTGAATTATCCACACACATACGTCAAGGTAATAGGTAACTTCAGAGGGACCATTGTCCCAACAGGTATTAGAGTGAAAACATATTGGTTTCCCCTTTATGTAAGAAGGTTGTGATTCTGTCTGGATTTTACGTGAATATGTGTTAACGCCTTGCCAATTCCCAAGAGCAGCTCCTTAACAAACACGTGAAGCGAAATAAATATCAGAGTGGTCATTTGTATATGAAGTTACACACAGGTAATACTCCTTGTAGGAAAATCTACCTGTTTGATACCGCTGTTTGTTGACCTACAAATACAGTGATGGAGCAGGAAGCTTTGCTTTGATACATCCTGTTTTGGTTTTACATGCAAACCACTTTATGAATCAGGCGAATTGAACGAGAGAGTGGAACTCCTGATTCATGTTCTGATGTGTTTCATGCCCATTTGCTTTTATTTCCCGTAATCATAAAGAGTTTTCCAGAGTGAACTGTTATTGCTTTGTGCATGTTTTTGTCCTCCTATGTGTGAACTGACTTCATCTTTGCCATCGTTGAGTGGACAAGTATTTCTGATAATTGCCTCTGGATCTGCTTTGTTGTATCTGATTGTGTTGGCCTATATCGCTTGCAGACTGCTATAAATACTTTGCTGCCTTTTAATGCTTATCCCCATGCACCTTTCATAGTGAGCATTTGTCTGACATCGTGTAATACTGCGAGAAAGCGAGGAAGTTTTAG
This sequence comes from Pseudoxyrhopus heterurus, assembly GCA_032468235.1. Taxonomy (NCBI): domain Eukaryota; kingdom Metazoa; phylum Chordata; class Lepidosauria; order Squamata; genus Pseudoxyrhopus; species Pseudoxyrhopus heterurus. The sequence goes on from JANHJO010003030.1 coordinate 14,388, forward strand.
ATCCAACTTTATGTGTTTCTTCTGTAGCAGGGAAGCCATTTAAGAATTCTCTCTGTGCTAGACTCCCATATTGTGTTCTTAATGCATACAGGCATAGATCAAAGGGATTGCCTTGGTCATGTGACTGTTTCCTGCACAACCATATCTCCTCTGGAGTTGATTACAAGTGGGATCAGAAATGATTGGATGCGACCCGCATGGTTATGTGATATTTCTTCACTGCTGGAGTCTATCCATGGGGAACCTATTTTCCATGAGGTGGCTGTATGTAGTCTAAAACTCAGCTTTAATGTAGAAAAAGAAAACATTTAGTTCCATTCTAGATCCAAAGATTGTCTACCTCAGCTTCTCAACCAAGCCTTCCCAATATATTGAACAGAACTCCGAGTCCTGACAGCACAATTATTGTTTTAATGGCTTGAAATTAGTCAGCAACATTAATGTACAAGAATGGTAACCACATTAACAAGAGCTTGATAATTAAAAGAACAAACACCCTCAATCTGATGTCTTCCAAATGTATTGGAATCACAGCAATTTCAGGTTTCTAAAGATGCCAGCCTACTTCAACTCTGAACCGTCTTCTTCCAGAATAATGTACAGGTAATCTTCGACTTACGACCACAATCGAGCCAAAAATTTCCATTGTTAAGCGAGACGCTTATTAAGTGAATTTTGGCCCATTCTGCAACCTTTCTTGCCACAGTTCTTTAAGTGAATGACTGCAGTTGTTAAGTTAGTAACACAGTTGTTAAGTGAATCTGGCCTCCCCGTTGACTCTGCTTGTCATAAATATGAACCCGTTGCCAAGCAACTGAATTTTGATCATGGAGATGCTGCAACAGTTGTAAGTGTGAAAAATGATCATAAGTCACTTTTTTCACTGCTGTTGTAACTTTGAACGGTCACTAAACAAATGGTTATAAGTCAAAGACTACCTGTATGATTTTTTTTTTCAGCTTCCAAGTGTATCTTATAACCTTGGGATTTTGTAATAATTCTCTTTCAAATAATAAGATGATAAGATAAGATAAGATAAGATAAAATAAGATAAGATTAGAATCTATTGGCCAAGTATGATTGGACACACAAGGAATTTGTCTTTGGTGCATATGTTCTCAGTGTACATAAAGAAGAGAAAATAAAAATAAAATAAAATACATTAACTTATCCTAACCACATGTTTGCTTTTTCTGAGATTAGTTAAGCTGTCTAGGAGATCTAACTAACGTAAGGTTTAATGGGACTTACTACAAGCAGCGTAGCTTGTAGTATATTTTAGAGAGCCACAATTGTGATGGCTATCATGTAAGGACTGAAAAATGCTCTCTAGAGACAAATCTCACAGCCTCTGGTTAGTTTCTTTTATGAGACAAAGATCACAATTTATTAATTTATTTTTTATTTTTTTCAATAGATAGATAGATAGATAATCCCTAACATTTTGCAAGGTTGGTTTCCATCCTTGGAGATTTCAATTTTCACAGAAGCAAAGTAAAGGACAGCTTCTGGGAATTCCAAGGTTGAGACTGATTCTTCTAAGGATTTTTGGACATGAAACAACCCTTGCTTTGTATGCACCTTACAAAATCTTTTTTTTTTTTAATGAAAGGCCAATAAAACTGTTAAGCCGGGACGGTTATTAGATTACGAAGGACCATTTGTAAATTAAGTATGAAAGATTTTATTTATTTTAGGAGGACACGTATAATATCAGTACCTCTGAAAGGCAATGTTTTAATAATATTAAAACATTAAATATTGGCTCCCTGCCAAACTGCCAATTCTTTGTAGAAATGAAATAGGGTTTTGGGTTTTTTTTTGGTTGACTGACTGATTTGTTTATAAACTGCCATGCAGTACAGAGAGATGAAGAACTTGATAGCCTATTCTTGAAAGCTTGCATTTCTCTAAACAGAAATGCAAATTCCAGATCACAGGGTGGGAGGAGGGGAGAGGAGAGGAGGGTGTTTCATAAGGTAGGGACAGCCATGCAAAAGTCACACTTTCTGATATCTAGGTAGATGACAACTTTTCAGAAAAGAGAGCCAGGTTATTTATCCCTACCTTTGATAGGATAGCCAAATACCATCAAAGAGAAGTCATCCCACGGATAACCTGATCCACGGATAACCTGATCCAGGTGCAATTCAGAGTGCTGATTATCTCTCTATATATATAATCGGATGTGGGTGTGTATGTGTGTGTGTATG
>JANHJO010003030.1:65327-75409 GCA_032468235.1 Pseudoxyrhopus heterurus
ATAGATAGATAGATAGATAGATAGATAGATAGATAGATAGATAGATAGATAGATAGATAGATAGATGATAGATGATAAATTGATAGATAGTAGAGAGATAGGGTTAGAGAAATAGACAGATAGAGATAGAGATAAACAGATTGAAATTACAATAATTACAATTACAATAATTTAAAAAACAAGGGTTTGGAAGGGAGAGATGGGGTGCTTCTATGTTAGTGTACTGGATACATCCAGCTAACAGATCCTCCTTACGAAAACTTCAAAGTTTCAAATCCATATTGTGCTCAATATTTTTACACATAAATGAAGAAATTCCAACAAAGATGATCTCCAGCAAGTTGGGAAAATGCCAGGCAAATTATCACGGTCTTTAACCATTGAGGAAAAAATATTCAGCGGTGGGGGTGGGGGCAAAAGAGTCCTCTCAGAAAATATCAGCTCATTGTACAGAGTGGACTAATCATTACAGACGTATCTTTGGTTTATCTCCAAGAACGTCCCGATAATGAAATGTCACTCTCCATTTTATCAATATTACAGCCTTGTACGTTAGGTGAGACTGAGAAAAAGCCAGTGATTCAAGGTAACCCCAAAGCTTCATGGTTGGAAAATTTCAATTCAGTTGAGTCCTCTACTTATTGCTTTCCCTAATCCAGTGATGTCAAACCTATGGCACGTGTGCTCAAAGTGGCACACACGGAGCCATGTCGCCTGGCATGCCAGTCATCGCCCAGCCCAGCTCCACTGCGCATGTGCATGCGACCCCCGGGTTTTTAGCCGGAAAAAAACCCCAAAAACAGCTGTTTTTCGGCTGTTTTTCGGGCTAAAAACCTGGGGGCCACGCATGCATGTGGGGGGGCGCGTTGCATTGTGGTGGGGGCATGTAGGAGCGTGTGTGCGCAAGCGCGCACGTGATTTGGCACAGGAACCAAAAAAGGTTCGACATCACTGCCCTAATCCAAAGATGGGGAACTACAGTCCCCTTGTGACCTGTGAACTTCAATTCCCAGAATTCCTGAGCTAGCCATGATGGAATTCTGGGAGCCGAAGTCCACAGTCCATAAAAGAGGCATAGTTCCCTGTCCTAATCTATAAAACATTTGGCTCTCAAGACCAAATGACAATGAGAATTATGAAGGGTGCTGGTTATGATATTGGACGACAAATAGTATGCCTGGTTGCCAAGTGGCCAATGTACAGTCATGTGACCATCGGAATTTCAAATTCAGTTGAAAGTAACCCTGGGGAAGTCTGTTTAACTTTGAATGGTTGCTAAGCAACTGGTCATAGGTTGAGGACTACCTGTACACTAAGAACGGGCAGGTCCAAGTCCACCAGTACAGGTAGTCCTCAACTTACAACAGTTCATTTAGTGACTGTTCAAAATTACCATGGCACTGAAAAAAGTGATGACCGTTTTTCACACTTAACGGCTATTGCAGAATCCTCACAGTCGTGTGATCAAAATTTGGACACTTGGCAATTGACTCATATTTATGACAGTAATTATGACGTGATCCCATTTTGCGACCTTCTGACAAGCAAAGTCAATGGGGAATCCAGATTCACTTTACAACTGCGTTACTAACTTAACTGCAGGAATTCACATCCAAAATGGGATTTTGTCTCATTTTAAGACCTTGCTGTGACAAGGTCTTAAAATGGGACAAAATTCACTTAATAACTGTCTCACTTGGCAACAGAAATCGGTGTTTCTGTCGTAAATCAAGGACTCCCTGTAGTAATAGAAGCTGACTATGTGACTTTGAGCCATTCACTTTCTCTCAGCCCAATCTATCTCATGAATTTGATGCTGTAAGGAAAAGCTGAAACAGGCAGTGCTCCACACGCTGCTTTGACCTCCTGAAGGAAATGTGATAATAAAAAAAAATCAAAATAGCTATTTCAGTCATTTTGCTTTGCCACCCATTGATCCATATACATGCACCCTCCTGCTTGCATTATGCAGAAACATGAAGACAAAGTTTATAAAAATTAGATTGCAGCAGAAACTACCCTGCAGCTATATCTGTAAATACAAAGAAGCCTGCAATTGGAGCAGCGATTAATAAAAACTCAAGGTTTATACGGTGGTATCCCTAAGCCTAGGTTCTCCAATGATATGGAGGTATCCCTAAACCAATATAGAGTCCTTCAGTTTTCTAAAGACCACAATCCCCATAATCCCTAGCCAGGCAATAGCTATATTGGCAGGGAATATAGGAATTGTGGTTACAACACATCTTGAAATAACCAAGTTTGTGAAGGCTGCTCTACATAATCCCTCTTCATAGGAAGAATTTCAGAGAGAATAGAATATATGTAAGTTTTATTTAAAATGATACTTATGAATTCTCTAGGTACATGTCATCACCATCATTTTTTGAGAACCCAAAACAAAACATAGCTGGTCCTTGCTTAACAACCACTTGTTCAACCATGGCACTAAACAAGTGATAGTTACAACTGGTCCTCAGAGTTCATATTATAATGTCGATTATAATGTTGCAGCATTCCATAGCCATGCTGTCACCATTTGCAATTTTCTTTGCTGGCTTCTGACAAGTCAATGGAGAAATCAATGGCCATCCAAATATTATTTAAAGCTTTGATTCGATGGCATTTCTCCTTGAACACTGTGATAGGTAATCCTTCATTAGCAACGACAAGTAGGACTAGAATTGCTGAAAGTAAGCAACACGGTCACATGAAATCGCACTTTATGACCGTATCGCTTAGTGACAGCAACTCTGGTCCTAATTGCCATCACTAACCAAAGATTATCTGTATTACAATGTACTAAGTAGGAGAAGTCGAATCAGAGGGTTAAATATTGTTTGGATGGTCATTCTAAAGGTTATCTAGCAACATCTGATGAGTCATTCGTTATCCAATTTGAAAGGACTAATTATTTAATCCAATAACACTGGAGTAGAAATCCCCTTCTCCATCTTAACATAATAACAGAGTCGGAAGGGACCTTGGAGATCTTCTAGTCCAACCCCCTGCTCAAGCAGGAGACCCTATACCATTCCAAACAAATGGTTGTCCAATCTCTTCTTAAAAACCTCCAGTGTTGGAGCACCCACAACTTCTGGAGGCAAGTCGTTCTACTAATTCTTCTAACAGTCAGGAAATGTCTCCTTGGTTCTAGGTTGGTTCCCTCCTTGATTAGTTTCCATCCATTGCTTCTTGTTCTTCCTTCAGGTGCTTTGGAGAATAGCTTGACCCCCTCTTCTTTGAGGCAACCCCTGAGATATTGGAACACTGCCATCATGTTATCCCATGTCCTTCTTTACATTAAACTAGACACACCCAATTCCTACAACCGTTCTTCATATATTTTAGTCTTCTCTCCATTTGTGATGAAGGAGTAGAAGAAGCCCCATGTGTGTATGTATATTTCCATGTTATATATAGAAATAACTAGACAGTTCTCCAGAAGGCTTTACACTTGTATGACCCAGAAGTTATTTTGAATAAAGGCTTCTTTTCCAAAATTGGCAAGCTCCTCAAAATGCCTACAGATCATCATAACAGCCCTGTTCCGTTTCTCCTTTCGTAGATGTTCCACTGCCATCAGCTAATTCCATTAAAAGGAATTTAGAAGTGCCAAAAAGAAGAGAATATTTGTAGCTCAGGATTGAACTGTCAAGTCTTTGACGCCCTCTGAGCTTGATTGCTAGCTTGCAAATGTTTCATTTCCCAACTAAGTACCATCATTAGACACAGGTCAGGTAATGAAACATCTGGCAAGCCAATATCTATGGAGATTGTCAATCATCCAGGTCATAGTTTTCCCAAAGTTATTTTTTTTTTAAAGGCACCTCAACTTTCTTGTTTTTTTTCCTTGAAAACATTTCGTTTCTCATCCATGAAGCTTTTTCATTTCTGAACTGAAGAAGCTTTTTGGATGAGCAGCAACAGCAATAACACTTAGAAGCAAAATGTTTTTAAGGGGAAAAAAAAATCCAAGGAAGTCCAGTTGCTTTTTGAAAAAGGAGCTTTGGGACATCTGTAAAGCAAGCTAAGAGAGCATCAAGGACTCCACAGATTTAGAAATGCTAATATCATGAGCAGAGCCTATTTCCCTTCTAAGGGGCTGGAAGCCCTCCGAAGCTGAATCAGAATTCGCAATTAAAACCGGTGGCGTCATCAAGAGAGGTGGCACAAGAAAGGAGAACACCACAGCAGGCAAAGCAAAATAAGGCATGCTGTCAGCCCACAAAGAGGTGAGGTGACGCGGGGGCCCGGCGCAGGAGAGGGGATGGAGAAGCTGTTATTTTGGGGCAAAGCTCTCAGTAGGGGGAGATTTCCTTCGTCTACCATCTGGCCAAGTTGAACAAGCGTCAGTCACTCCCGGCGTCCGTCCGTTGGGACGATGACAAACGTTCATCACCAGCTGACTGAAAACAGCAGCTGCAACTTCGGCTTCAGGCAGACGGCCGAAGCCGTGGAGTTGACAGGCCGGAGGGGAAAGGAAAAGAAAGGCTGTGCCAACAGGCATGTCCAGATCAGGTTTAAATGTTGCTAACTGAATGTGCTAATTATAGCAGGATTATTAGATCCCAAACTGGGCTGGCAAACAAGTGGGCTGTTGCATTCAAGGAAGAAGAGAGGAGAGAAAGGAAGGCACACTCTTACATCGAAAAACACAAGCACAAAGGGCCCCCAGGTTGTAAATGCTTCCATTTTCACCAGTTCCGTCCTATTTACAGGTGGTCCTTGACTTACGACCATTCATTTAATGACCGTTTGATGTTACAACAGCACTGGGGGGGCAAGTGACTTAGGACTGTTTTTCACACTTACGACCGTTGCAGATCCCAGTGGAAATTCGGACCTTAGGCAACTGGCATCTATTTATGATGGTTGCCGTGTCTCATTTGATCCCTTTCTGTGACCTTTTGACAAACAAAGTCAAAGGGAACGCCAGACTCACTTAACAACTGTGTTACTAACTTAAAACTGCAGCGACTCACTTAACATTTGTGGCAAGAAGGGTCGTAAAACGGGGCAAAACTCAATGAACTGTCTTGCTTAGCAATGGAAATTTGGGGCTCTATTAGGTTCATAAATCAAGGGCTACCTGTATGTGAGAAAAAATAGCTCAGGGACTGTGAACCAGTACCGCATGGAAACTGAGTAAGACTGCTGACAACCAACAATCTCCCAGGTTTAAGTTTACAGCCTGCCATTCTTTCCTTCAAGATTTCATACTTTATTCCCTTTTATTTTTGCTCTCTTAATAAACCCATGAGAGGATTAAAGAGATGTGGTGGATCAAAAGAACACTTTGTGAACTGAGTAGGGATTAGAATCCGAGTCTTTCTAAATTTTAAATTCTAAATTTCAGTCCAATACTTTAAATACAGGTTTTCCTAATCTGTCATTTTGAAGTAGAACTGCAATGAGTTTGATGTTGTTGACGCATAGAACTGCTCTAATCGCTTTACTACAGTTGCTCTTAAAATTATGGTAATCCCAGCTAAAACTCATAAACCAACGTTGTTTGGTTCTAAAAATACAAACAAAATTCATCCAAAATTCACATCAACCAATAATTTTACTGGGACCAATGAAAATTCCACAAAAGACTCCTAAATTCTTCTGTAAAAGTAAGGAAACCCTTATAGTGATTATTTCCAGCTAAGCAGCCATGTCCAACACAGGAAAATAAAACAATTGTGGTACCTTAAAAGCCTTGTTCAAGCTTGGCAATGTTGAAACTTGTATATTTCAACTCCCAATTTGCCAAGAAATATACTAAGACAGAACTAAGCCAAGCTCCACCAAAACAAACAAGTCAGAAACCAGGTTGTTAATGGTACCTAAACACCCTATGTTCGGAAAGGACTTTTCCAAAAAATTACATTCTCTGCTTGTTTATGCATTTCCATATTTTCTTAGCAATTCAACCCCAAATCCAGAAATTCAGCCCCAAAATGTAAACACATCCTGGTTGCCAAGTGGCCAAAATGTAATCGTGGAGAGCAAAGTGGCTCTTATATCTTCAAATCTGGGTTGTAGGTAACTCTGGATAGGACTGGTGTAACTTTGAACAGTTGGTAAGTGAGTGGTTGTAAGTTGAGTATAGTGTCCACACTTCTTTTTTTAATGAATGCTTACATGGAACCAACTAGGAGAGAATTTTTGGAGAGGTGTGGATGCATCTTTCTGCAGCATTAAATCACACCACGGAATGAATCCAACTTTTATAGAAGTGACTTTGAATAACAGATGCAGTCTAAGATCATTAGTTGCCTATTTGGGGAAAAAAAAGTCTTGTGTAGCAATTTGAACTTTATGATTCATCTTACTAGAATTTCTTACATTGCTAAATGTGGCACAACTCATTCTACTTACAGCCCCAAAATAAACGTTTTGCAGAATAAAAAAAATGAAATAAGACAAAGGAGGAGTTCCTGCAAGCATGCTATTAGTCATTACGTAATCCTTTTCTAAACAAATCTTACTTCAATTTGAAAGCAATCCTATACCAAATCGGTAGGAATCTTAACCACTAAAATTCAGAGTTAAGTCTGATAAATCAGGTTATACCGCTAATTTGTCCATTGAGATCTAATCTGTCAATCCACAAAGAGAACAGAGACAATCAAAGCCCACAGAAGTAAAATGTTCAAAATAATAGACCTTGATGTGAATTCAAGTTTTGGATGAAACATAGTGCCGGCCAGACCTGCACCAGGCCTCCCAGGGATTCTACCACCATGATGTACAGTATTTAACCTGTGCGATAGCTTAATGACCGCAGCTGGGAGAGCCAGGATCTGGTCATTGAGTGAGACAGTCATGTGGGCACCTTACTTAACAACAATTACAAACTATGAGCCAAATTCCGGGTTCAATTGTAGTCGTAAGTTGAGGACTTATCTGTATATCTTTGTGCATGGTTAAGCTACAGAAAAGCTGAAGCAAGATGTCTGCCACGTATTTTCTCCTGAGTAGAGGGAGCTTCTCTGAAATATTGGATGGTGGCAATTTGGTCTAATGGTTAAGGCACCACATCATAAACCAGGAGACTGCGAGTTCTAGTTTCGTCTTAGGCATGAAAGCCGACTGGGTGACTTTGGGCCAATCACCGGGAGACTGTGAGTTCTAGTCCCGTCTTAGGCATGAAAGCCGACTGGGTGACTTTGGGCCAGTCTCACTGTCTTAGCACATGGTCTCAGACTCAGGGGATAAGCCAGTCAGTCAATTCCACAATGTCAGGCAACCGATGAATCAACACTCAGTTGACCCCACAAAACAGACCCTGCATTTGTGGCAAAACATGAGGGGTGGGAGGAAGGAAAACTAGATGGTGCAGCATTTAAAGACTTCCTTCCTAAGAGTTGGGAGAAGGTACAGAAGGACTGTGAGTGAAGCAACCACAGCAGCTAGCCAACTATCTCTCTCTACACGGGTTCAAAGATGCCTCACTGCAGGCCATGATTGTGATACATCTGTGGAGGTTCTCATTCATCCAGGTCATGATTGTCCCAAAGGTGCAATCATGAAGGCAACTGGGTATTTCTGATTTTTCTTTTAAGATGTCTTGCTTCTCATCTAAGAAGCTTCTGCAGTTGGATCCGAAGAAGCTTCTTGAATGAGAAGCAAAATGTATCAAAGAAAAAAACAGAAAGTCCAACTGCCTTTAAAATAAAAGCACCTTTGGGACATGAATGTGATAGGACACCAATTCACCCAAATTAAGTGCACGTAAGAAAGGAGACCCACACCTTCTACCAGATTGTGAGGCATCCAAAATAGATGCTGGCAGGCCACATGAACTGCATTTTCTACACCTAGAATTTAAACAAAAGTCTCCAAAGTGGCCATCATACTGTCATTTTTAATATGACAAAAGAGATTCATTATTATTAATTAGTGCTGCTCACTCTCGTAGACTCTTAGAACGTATTACATGCATTCTATTAAACCCATGGAGAATAAGCACATTAATTGCATTACATTAATCATAGTCAACTACATTAATTATACCATATCAACTTTAGCTCAAGAGAGCCTGCATTTTGGCAATATTTCTCTCTCGGTCTGAAGAACATTGCACAGACCTATTCTAAGAGAACCATTCTCAATTAGGTGCAAGAATTATGTGCTTCAATTTCCAGCCAAGACCATGCACTATAAATAAGAAATTCGTTAAAATCCTACAGCTCTGAGAGTCATTTTCTCTGAAATGCTGTAGTAGGGTCTCATGTTTGAGAAGGGGGTTGGACTAGAAGACCTCGAAGGTCCCCTCCAGCTCTATTTTGGTTGATTGATTGATTGATTGATTGATTGAGAGGAAGCCCATGCTTGAACTCAGTACACTTCCTGATACTTCCAATTCAAAAGAATTTAGTGACCGTTCGAAGTTACAGCAGCACTGAAAAAATAATTTATGACCATTTTTCACTATTATGACTGTTACAGCATCCCCTGTGATGCTGTGATGACTATGATCAAAATTCAGTCTCTTGGCAACTGGCTCATACTTACGACGGTTGCAGTATCCTGGGATCATGTGATCACCTTTTAAGAGTTTTTGACAAGCAAAAATCAATGGGGAAGCCAGATTCACTTTACAACTGTGATGCTAACTTAACTACTGCAGAGATTCATTTAACAATTGTGGCAAGAAAGGTCATAAAATGGGGGGAAACTCGCTTAATAACTGTTTTGCTTAGCAACAATAATTTTAGCCTCAATTGTGGTCATGCGTCAAGGATTATCTGTATGAGGCTGCCATAGAAAGCATCGAGTTTCAACCTTCATAATTACTAAAATGTAGGTCTGAATAAAGATCTATAGTTAACCTATTGCCCCATCCCTCAAATAGATGCACCTTTGACCTGAATAAAAATAAATAAATCACATAATCCTTCTCCTCCTCCTCCTCTCTGCAGTTTTCCAAAATACATTTATAATGGTGCATGCTAAATAAATTGCATTTTCCGGAAGAGCTGAAAAAAGGTCAAACCAGGATAGAACTATGCAAATAGAGGCGGCCATTTCTGGCCACTATTAAGAGCCAAGGGGAAAGCATATAATTCACAAATGTTTCACTAAGATCGCAAAATTGCAGAGCTTGGATAAGTGAAGGCTGGGTAGAAGGTTCATGTCTGCCACTCATTAAATGGAATGGAACTGAAATCTGATCCCATATTTAGACAGTGGGACAGTCAGTAACAGCATCATCTTCTGTCCCTTTGCTGCCCTTTAAAAAGTGTAAATGTAAGTATGATGAAGGTGTTGCAAACAATATTAACTATCGCTACCGTGTTTCCACGAAAATAAGACCCTGTCTTATATTTTTTTGCCACCAAAAAAGGCACCAGGTCTTATTTTGGAGGGATGTCATCCATTGAATAACCTCACTTGCACGCATCACCCCCGGCCTACTTTCACCATCAGAGGCCTTCAGGAACTTCTTCTGCGACTGGCAAGGCTTTCTTGAAGGCCTCTGCAACCAATAACAGAGCTCCGGATCGATCCAGAGCTTTGTTATCATCTACAGAGGCCCTCAGGAAAGCCTTGCCACCCTTGCCGACTGCAGAAGAAATGGACTGGCAAGGCAGGTGTCGGGGTGTGCGAGGCCTGGCTACAATTGTCCAAAGGTAAGTAGTAGGGCAGCTCCACCACCACCCATTCCCACCGTAGCTTAATTTTTACCTGTGCACCCTGGAGTGGGCGGGATCTTAATTAGGGCTTATTTTGGGGGGTAGGGCTTATATTGGGCGCACATGTAAAAATCAAGCTAGGATTTACTTTCAGGGTAGGTCGTATTTTTGAGGAAACAGGGTAGTTTGTATTTAATGAATTGTCACAGGCTATTGAATATCCTAGATGAGGAGTCTTTGGTGCTCACTGAGCTTGGTTGTTTTCTTGCAGACGTCTCATTACCCAACTAACTAACATCAGTGCTACTGAGTGTGGGGTTTGCTCTCTAGTATAAAGTAGCTTGCCCTGCCAGTGTTGGTCAGGGTATTGTTGGAAGGAAAATCCATCCGGTTCAGTTCCAAACTGGGAGAAAGACACTGGAAATAAAATGGAGGCTGGAGGCTGATTGGAAA
>JANHJO010003030.1:221500-231771 GCA_032468235.1 Pseudoxyrhopus heterurus
ATTCCAGCAACCGGTTCTCTGCCTGGTTGCTGGGTGGGCATGGCCTTGGTGGGCGGGGCCTAGGCGGCCTCCTGCACCATGGCGGGGGGGGGGCGGCATTTTCACCCTCCCCAGGCTCCAAAGGCTTTCCTCAAGCCTCTGGGAGGGCGAAAACAGCCTCCCTCGGGCTCCGAAGATCCTCTGAAGGCCGGAAAGAGGCCCATTTCATGACTTCCAGGGCTTCCGGGAGCCTCTGGGAGGGCAAAAATGGCATCCACCGGGCTCTGGAAGTCCTCCGGAGGCCGGAAATAGGCCCATTTCACAACTTCTGGGAGGCCCGTTTTTCGCCCTCCCTGAGCCTCCGCGTGATCCCTGCACTTACCTGGGATCCATGTGGAGACTCCTGGGAGGGGTGGGCGGGGCCAGCCAGTCGTTCTAACTACCGGTTTCAGTGAACCAGATGTAAAATTAACATCCGATTCACCTGAACCGGCCCGAACAGGCTGAATCCCACCCCTGCATATTGGGATTTTTTTCCCCTTCGCTAAACCGGGCATGGGCGTGGCGTGATGCATCTGGCCCGCAGGCCGGGAGTTTGACAGCCCTGTCCTACTCTGTCATGTTCACCTCCACTGCAGCATCTCTCTGCTTTGGAAACTGCTGTCTTGTCCTTCTTCACTCCTGATTCATTACCCAACTGCATACCAAAATCTCTGTGGATCAGGGCCTTGATTCAGTTTACGTTTTTAACAAGCAGTTACATATACTTCCTGGTGATTTTTTTTTCTTCCTTTCAATCGTGTCTGATTCTTGGAGACTACCTAGACAAGTCCCTGCAGGTTTCTTGGCAAGAGTTTTCAGAAGTGCTTTGGCATTGTCTCCCTTCTAGAGCTGAGGGAAAGTGACCGGCCCAGGGTCATTCAGTGGCTAGGTGCCTAAGGTAGGACTAACTCCTGGTTTCTAGCCTGAGGCCTTAACCACTACACCAGATTGATTCTCTAGTGTGCTTCTTAGCAGTCTATATAACAAGGTAATTTATTATTAATATTTCATAGTATTTCTGGATATCAAGGGGCTGTCAGGATTGACGTTACTAGAAATCTGGAAGCTTCAGTTTGCACGGTTGCCTTAACTGAATAATTTTCCTTCCCTAAACTTTCAATTTTATCAGCATCCAACTTAAAAGATTCATGTTTTTCTGTCACTTTTCTTTACAGATCTCCAGTAATGTGCAAGATCTCACCATCCCTGGAACATCATTTAAAATTCAGATTATTCCCTCCAAATTTTCTCTCTGTGTTCTTTAATTTTGCAATTGTTTATATCAATACGAAAAAGTTTCAACAGGTGGCAGCACCAGGACGTTCTTGTCTGGGCTTGCTAAGCAGGGTCAGTCCTATTTAAAGTTTAATTAATGGACAGACCCAGGGATTTCAAGACTGGAGACTAGTTTGGGAAGTGTCTATCCATCCATCCATCCATCCATCCATCCATCCATCCATCCATCCATCCAGGAAGAAAACATTAGCAAACAATTTCTATATTGTTGCCAAGAAAACTTCACGGAACCTCACAAGTTTGACTTGAAAAAGCCTTTAGTTTTATTATGAAAAAGCCTACCTCTTGATACCCCAGGAAGAAGCGGTGTGTGTGTGTGTGTGTGTGGGTGTGTGAAGAAATGTAAGGTCAGAGCAATAAAGTCAGTTAAGATATACAAAATTCAAAACTGAGATTAGAAGAAATACAGGAAGTCCTCGACTTAAAAGTTCGTTTAGTGACCGTTCAAAGTTACAACAGCACTGAAAAATGTGACTTATGACTGTTTTTCACAGTTACGACTTTTGCAGAATCCCCATGATCATGTGATCAAAACTCAGATGCTTGGCAACAGGTCATGAGATCTCTTTTTGCAAAGGCATTGGGGAATCCAGATTCACTTAACAACTGGGTTATTAACTTATCAAGTCCAGTGATTCACTTAACAACTATGGCAAGAAAGGTCATAAAATGGGGCAAAGCTCACTTAAGAAATATCTCGCTTAGCAACAGAAATATTGGGCTCAATTGTGGACATTAAGTCAAGGATTACCTGTACAGGTAGATCTGAAGATTGGTCACTTAACAGCCATTCAATGTTACAACAGACTTCCCTCCCCAAAGCTACTGATGACCCTATTTTGAAGTTACAGTTGCTGCAGCACCCCTGCCACTGCCCCCTAATTCCACCCCACCAGGACCTCACAAGCCTTGTGCCTACTCATACCTGTCACCCATCACACACTGAACTTTTGAAGATCTCTGACCTCATGTTGGGGAAGGAAGTCAGGCTATATGTCCCCGGGCCACATGGCTGCCTCCTGGAAGCAGCCATCATTTTCTGCCTGCCCGCAATTCCTTGAGGGTGCATTAAAAAAGTGGCTGCTTTCGTGGAACTGCCACACAGCCCAGGGGCATAACAACTGCGTTGTTTGCCTTTGCACAGTCTACACAGCACACAGCACACTGCACAAAACAGAGCAGTTCATTCCTTGCCCATAGAGCAGCAACCCAGAAGTGAGGCAATATTTGGCCCAACCACAGGGGTAATGTCAAAATGACCGCTTCCGTGACTCAGGGACAAACTGTCACATTTTGCTGCCTTAATGTGGCCTGCGCAGCCCTGTAGAAGGAAATGACAGTCGTTTCCAGGAGGCAGCCACATGGCCCAGGGATGTGTGTGCCCTACTCTCTTTCCCCAATAGGAGGTTGGGAGATCTTCAAAAGTGAGGAGGAAGATGTGGGGCCTGGTGGGTGGGAATCGAGCCTAAAGCCTGTAGGGACCCAAGGAAAGGAAAGGCCTCTGGGGACCCGTTGGGAGGGAAAGGTTTGCAGGGACCCAGGGGTGGGAAACGGAGCATGGGATGTCTTGGGGAGGAGCCCTAGGCCTCCAAAGACCTTCCTCACCCGAGGTACCCTGTGCTCCACTTAATGGCCCATGTGTTTAACGGCTGCATCAGGAAGAGCAGGGGATGTTGGATCATTAAGTAAGCCCATCTTGCTTAATCGCTTTTACCGCTTCTGGCTGTCAGTAATGGGTAGGTTCCATTACAGTCATATCTCGAGGACCACCTGTATGACAAAGAAAACACCTGATTATTCCAAAGTTAAGATGCAATTAATAGAGATCGGAGCAAGATAGAAGGAGGGAGGGGGGAAGCTACATAACCATTTTCCACTCAGATTAGAACTATCGAGTTAGGGAAAAAGACTCTGATTGTTATTTCCTGGAGAATCTCCAGAAATTATTTGCACATAGTCAAAGTGTATTATATTGATATTGTTTTGCTCAATATAGCCTATGCCACAGAACAAGGAATTCAAACAGGTAAGATGCTTTCTCTTACCCGATGGCATCACTAAATAACCAGATTTCAATATGCTATCCTCTTAATATGAGTAAATAGTAATCTGGTTACCATAGTGGCTATTTTACAACCACTGTTGCTTAATGACCACACAAAGTTGCAAAATCAGATTGGTCATATGACCAATCCATTTTATGATTGTTATGACTTCCAGTCATAATGGACAGGCTCTATGTTCTACGTCGAGGATTGCCTGTAATATCTACTGCTGTAACTGATACGAAATATAAATCGCATTTTGGAATTATTTTTCTAGGAAATTGTTAAAAAGCAAACGAATATTCAGACCTGTATCACATAACTTGTGATACAGAAAGTCAACAAATAAGCACCTTAAGAACTTGTGTGATTCTTTAGCTTTTCAATGTTAAAATCTGTAAAAACTTTAGAAGCCAGTGGTTATTTTGTTTGACACAAAACTATTTCAGGTATGAATACACATACAGGTATTTTTGTTTTCCCCCTAAAAGGATCCAGTTCTAGTCTGAAACCTGGCAGGCAGTTAAAAAAAGGGTAAGCTTAAACAGAAAATGGAGAATTAATATACATATTATAAAATAAACTGAAAAAAAGACTGAATGTTAAAAAACTTGCAATGACCATTCACAAAAGTAGTTTTTTTTTTAAAAAAAGAAAAAGCCAGAGACAAGCAAACCATCTCATTTCCTTTGAACTTGAGTTCTAATTTTCTCATGTGATTTCAAATCAATTCACTTTAATGTTGCCAAGATGTTTTTCAAATTCTTTTCTGAAAATAAGCATTTGTGCAATAAACTATAAATCATGCAGAACTGTGAACTAGTGAAGTATTCCAGATCAAAAGCAAAGTTTGTTTTGCTACTTGTGTATCTACTGGGAGTTGCCAGCGCAGGTATGTGATCTGGCTAGTCATATTCACAGCAACAATATTGGGTTCTAAACATCTTTGAGCAGGGGTGTCAAACTCACATTGTCATGGCATCATGTGACATATCGGGACTTTTTCCTTCACTAAACCAAGGTGTGGGCGTGGCCAGCACGTGACACATCCGGCCCACGGGCTGGGAGTTTGACTGCTCTGTCTTAAGAGGATGGAGGCCGAGGATCTAGCTGCTAGCAAGAACAATTCCAGAAAACTTGGACAGAGCAACAGAAAAGCAAAGATCATAAACAAAGTTTCTTACTTTTCCATGTATCCAAGAAAAAATAAGTTGCTGACAAGTCATTTAAAGCTTAAAACTTGTTTGACTTTGTGCTTCTTAAAATCTGAACCTGAATTTTTGATCATTATAA
Organism: Pseudoxyrhopus heterurus; assembly: GCA_032468235.1. Lineage (NCBI taxonomy): Eukaryota > Metazoa > Chordata > Lepidosauria > Squamata > Pseudoxyrhopus > Pseudoxyrhopus heterurus. The sequence goes on from JANHJO010003030.1 coordinate 226,156, forward strand.
TTGCCATACCTGAGAATTGTAATATGACACTGTATCACAATAATATATGTCATATTTTAAATTGCACTTTAAAATAGAGTTCCCATAAAATACTTCTGTTCACTGGAACAACAAATAGGAAATTGGAGGTCTGACCAGGTTTATGATGATTTTCAGTACATATTATACATTTTATCCAAAATAATCCTTCACCAGAAAGCAAGTTATAGTTACAACTGATCATTTAATATTGGAGAGCTATATTTTCAAGTACTTACAGTATGTATTATTTCCTAAGTAAAAAATGCTGGCAATCAGTGTACAAAAGTACCGTACAATGCAACTGTTATGTTAGAGAAAAATACATTATGATTAGAAGAAGCTCTAGTTCAGCACAGCTGCAATGACCTGTAGAAAATTCATAGGTTCAATTCCTGGTGTTTCCAGATAAAGGATGGAAAGAATCCTGGATAGATCCTGTTTACCAATACAAAAAATACTGAATTAAGCACATCAAATATCTAGTTTGGTATAAGGTAATTTCCATTATTCCTATAAAACAAATACATGCCACATTAGATTTATGGGTCAAGTCTTTGTCATCTCTTAGCAACCACATGGGAGTTTCTCCGTGATAATCTGTTCTTAACCTGACCTTTCAGCTCTTCCAACAGAATACTCATTGCTACTCAGTCTATTCACCTTGTCCTGGTTGTCTTCACCTTTCCTTCCACTGAGTTAGATCTCAACATAATGTGTTGGAAGGATAATTAGAACCTGGTCATTTGTGCCTCTAGACAGAATTCTGGGTTGGTTTGTTGATCCATTTATTTCTTTTCTTGGCTGTCCATGGTATTTCCAGCAGTCTTCAACGCCAACTTTTAAGGATGTCCATCTTCCTATCCAACGTCTTCAACTTTTGCTTCCACAGAATATCACAGGGAATGCAATTAGCATGAGTCTTGTCTTTGTCGGCACGGGCACATCATGGCATTTAAATAAATAGTTCCTAAAGACAGTTTGTATCTGCTCCTTATCTATAGTATTAAAGAAACAAACTTACCGTAATCACAACTGAACAATAATGCAAAATGAGGATCTTTTCCAAGGCAGCCATTGGAGACATTGACTAAGAAACAAAAGCTGTAATTTTAGATACCTAAAAATAGGTTAACAACCTTCCTAGTCTAGAACACCATATTAAATTTTGCTTTTGAAAGTCAATTTGTTTTGAGGGGTTCTTGATCCTCTCTGAGCTTGGCTGTTTCTTGCAGATGTTTCATTACCCAAACTAGGTAACATCATCAGTGCTACTAGGGAGTAAGGTTTGTTCTCATTTTACAGTAATTTGCTCTGTTGTTGGGAGAAATCTTGGTGGTTCTTTGGTCAGGCTGTTTACTGTTAGCTTGTTTGGCAGTTCCCTGATTGGGGTAATGTTTGTTTCTTGATTGTTGGTCTCTAATGATAATCATGGTGTTAATCTCTGCTCATCTGGGTATTGATTGCTGGTGGGGAGGTGTTCTGGTCTTTTTGTTTTCTTTCTTGGCTTGTTGATTGTCTCTTTTGAATGGTATATAGATGTGCCTATTGATGGTTGATTTGTCTTCTAGGCTTCTGAGAATTCTCTTGCGGTTTTAGACTTGGCTTGATCTATGATGGTCACAGTGTCCCAATTGAAACTACGGTTAAGTCTATCCGTATGTTGCAAAATTAAAGAATTTTCATCATGTCTTCTGACTGATGGTTGGTGTTCATGGATGCACTTTGCTAGCCTTCGACCTGTTTGTCCTACATAGTGGCTGTGGCAGTCCTTACATTGTACACTGTAGATGACTCCTGTTTTTTCTCCTAGGGCTGTTGGATCTTTTGGTTTACTTAGGATGTTTTGTGATTGCAATGGTCAGTCGGTAATTTCTGAGATGTTTTTGACGTATTTGTTTTCACATTCAATTTACCATATAGCATGAAGGGATTTTTTTCGGGAGGGGGGGGGAGGGAGGAATACAAATCAAATTCACAGAATTAGCGGTACTTTTTTGTAGGGGGTAGTTGAATCCTAACTGCATATAGATTATGCCTCAGATAAATATCAGAATACTGAAAAGTAGTCCAGATAACCCAAGAAATATTTTCACTCCACTTCCAGGTTTCTACAATCATATAGGCAGGTTGAGGGATCCAATGACTGTGCAGGTATTTATTGTAAAATTATGGTTCCTAAGCAACCCTACCTTAAATGATCGATGATAAGGGATATTTTAAGCAAACATGTAAATTGTTTAAATACATAAAGAGTAAAATAAATAATAAATGAATAAATGTTGGTATTATAGTTCATCAACATTAGGAAGGTTGCCGATTCCCCTTTCCTGCCCAATGGTATCATCTGTACCAACATTAGCTTTCGTGATGCGTGGATTTATGATTTTTGCAAAGACCTGTCCATAATTGTCATACACATTATCAGTATCTATAAAAATAAATTCAAGATGCAATTACTAACAGATAATGAGTGTTTACATTGTTCAAGAAATATAGCCTCTTAACCGTTTACATTCTATACAAATTTATTTGTTATATTTTACTAGCTACTGTCAGCACACCATATTCAAATTATATTGCACTCTGAATAATACCTATCTGAGGAAAAAAAAAAAGGCAAATGCGATCAAATATCCAGATTTCAGGAGGGCTCAGGATACACAATATTATAAAAAATATTTATGGAACGATTTGTACCAGCCACTATGCTGGTTGATGCCAATTTTTTTTTGATCAGTTTCATATTGCAATAAAGACATACAGTGTACACAGGCACAAACATATCTATAAAATATTGGTTAGTTAGTTCTGCATGCTACGAATTATGTAGCCGTCTGAAGACTGTTTAGTGATCCGATTTATAATATTATTTCTGGTTTGTTGGTTATTCTAATTAAGCAATTCCTTTCCAGCAGTCTAGGAAGGAAAGCCAAGGGAGAGGTGGAAGGCAAGTTAAAAATAATCAAGATACTCCAAATATCTTTTAAAAAGCATTGCCTGAGATTATTTTTAGGAAGACCTGAAAGATCTCATGTCATTCTAATGCACCAAAATTAGCATAAAGAAAAATCAGTTTCTACTTCCATAGATAGATCTTCTTCTAGGACATTCAAATAGTTACCAACTGGTCAGGAAGCTGAAGACACAAGTTCTTCCCTTTTCATCCAATTGTTTCTCACCCTATTCAAGATTATTTTGCAACTATGTTAACCACAGGTATTAAGATTTATTCAAAGACCTCCTGAACTTTTATAAGAATGTTATAAATATACGATGCTCCCTTTTGGGAACATCATTTATTTATAAAATAAGTCAAAAGATTCCTAGATTACACTTAGCTTCACTTTACCATCTGAACTTCAGCAAATGTGCTCGAGTTCCAATTCAATTTCAGCATTTAAACATGGTTATTACTGACCATTTCAGCACTCTCCAGATATGTCAGGGTATAACTCCCACCACAAAGCGATTAGTTCTACCAAATAGGGATGATAGCAGCTGTAGCCCAATAGATTTGGCAGACGGCAAGGTAGAAAAGGCAGTTGTAGACAATGGAAATTGAACGTTCTGATTACAAGTCGTATTTATTTGGAAGCAAGTGTTACCAGTTTCAAAAGATTTCCCCCTTCCCCTTTGTGACGGCACAGATAAGGACTTGCAGGCTCTGACCTCATCCTGGAGTCCTAATGCAAGTACAAACTCTGGGCAGCTGCCGAACCTAAGCAGCCTCCTGAATATATGAACTGTAGGCATACATATCCAGCTTTGTTCAATTTGTCACAGAGAGTTCTCAAAATCCACTCAGTAAGTGCTGAACAAATCCCTGGATGTAGTTAAAAGTATGCCCTGCAGTGCCTATGGGTCTGCATTTGAGCTGGTTCTAAAGTCAGGACTTGGTACATACAGAGAAGCCACGCCTGGAACAGCACAGGATTCTTTAAATCTGATCCTACAAGTCACTGCATCAGTCTAGTGGTTTATATAAATCTGTTAGACAAAGAAGTGGTCTGTAAAATTAAAATGACAGAAAATCAACATAAATATATATTAATAAGTTTCTGTTATATAAATAACCTTTATAAAAATAATCTTTAATTCTAATAACTCACCTCTTTTTTAGGCTCTGGAAAGCATGCATGAAAAATGTTTTGAGGTTTAGGTTAGAAAAAAAAATAAAATCCAAACTCCAAAACCTAAGAAAAACCACTACTCTTAAATCCACAAATTTATCTGACATTATAAAGGCACCATCCCCTCTATTTTTTTTTTAAACTGAGTACAGTTCATGGGAAAAGCAAGCTCTTTTAGAAACAATGAACAAAATTTCTAACTTTCCTTCTTTTCATTATTCTGTAACTTATCTGAATTCTTTTTTTCACTATGTGAAAGACTGGACATGGGAAAGATTGGGCTGTTATGCTAGCATAAATTCCCAATTAAATAAACCAAGATGAACAAACCTCCATGATTACCTTCTTACACTTAAGGCATAGCACAACTACACATATAGGAAAGTTACATGTTGAAATGCATGATTTATAGTGTTCAAAACACTACAAATGTTTTATTTAAATAACTTTGCATTTTTAACTTTGTTAGAAGTTCAAACGCTGTCCTTGGTTTGTGCAACTGTGAAGCAACAAGGTTTTTTTTTAAGCTGTTGAGACAACAGTGTAGTGGTATGGCCAAAAAACTAGGCTTATCAAGTTTTTCATTATCTTTACTTTAGTTCAAGGCATGCTGCTTGATTGTGTGGAAGATCCAGTCCATTTTTGTTGTCCAACCACCATGATGAGCATCATTCATCTGTTTCATGAAATACTCAAGTGCTTCTTGTTCAGTTTTGTCTAACGCAAGAGTCTTGCGTATATATGCAATGTCATCAAAAGACTGTAATTCTGGCATCCCTGAACCAAGCATCATGGAAAAGAGGTTTATGAAGAGGTTGGCATGTTGTCGAATTGCTAGATAGGCCTTGTAACACATTTCTTGGAACCTTGAAAAGAGAAAGAAAACACCCCCCATTAAAGTCGAATCAGATTAACAACACACTTGTGATCAGGCCAACAAAAACATAGGCATCCTTCTGTTTAAAAAGACTATCTGGCTGGAAAAAAAATTGTTTTGGGTGTTAAGGAAAACAATTCTACAATACAGACTCACTCAATCTAGCACCCTTCAGATGTTCTGGATTACAACTCCCCAAATTCTAAGCCATCACGCAATCAGATCATGTGAGCTTAAAACTGTAGGAGCTGTATTCCAACACATTTGGAGATATATTGATTGCCAAAAGATATATAATTTCCAAGGAGTATCTTTCGAGAAATAGTTTCTTGAAACGTAAGAGTAACAAACATTACTCTTAAAAGAGCTGAACATTATTCAGCTCTGTATACTTTTGACAATAGTCACAATCAACAACCTCCACATTCAGCATTAATAAGCATAGTTATCATGTAAATCCACACAGGAAGACAAAAGAAAATGCAGCTTTTTTAATATAATAATAATAATGATAGCATTAGATTTATATATACCGCTTATCAGTGCTTTTTTCAGCTCTCTCTAAGTGGTTTACAGAATCAGCATATT
>JANHJO010003030.1:236763-247863 GCA_032468235.1 Pseudoxyrhopus heterurus
AATTCTTGTTCATGTTCTATGTTTTCCACTTTTATATAACTATATATGTTTTTGACAAATAAAATAAATAAATAAACTTTTACAGTATTTTGGCATTTTCTAGCTGCCAACATCCACCATTAATATACTGTCTATCACATAAATGCAACTAAACTTCTGTAACATTTACAGAGAACTCTGGCATTTATTAGACGTTTGTTTGGAAAATCTTAACTATGTGGTGTTGGGGGAAGGATTTTTCAGAAGATACAAGGCTGTGCATGCTGTTATATCACCCTAACTTCACATCTCAGCCACAATCAAAGAAGCTGGATGATCAGAGCCAATCACCCACTGGGTTCTATACTCATTGGCGTGCTTAATTTCCTTGGTTTGCGAGCACAATAGTCTTTAGCAGAGGAAAAGCTAAGACAATTAGCCTTCATCAAGAACAGATGATTAAAATAAATAAATAAATAAATAAATAAAAAAGCTTAGTTATTCAACTCACATTTCCCCTTTGTTCTTGTCTTTGAGCCACTGATGTAACGTGTGGCTATTGAATTGCAGCGCACCTTTAAGGCCACCCTTGCACTGGATCTGCATGATTGTATGTGAATTTCTCACAACTTCAATAAGCCCCACACAGTCACCAATGGATAAGCATCCATAAGGTAGCATCCTAAAAAAAGGAACATGATACTTTTGTTTTCCAATACAGTTGTCAAAATATTAGTAGATGAATATGTCCATCAAACAAAATGCACAGGTATACAACCCTAGACTGCAATAACTAGGTTTGGATTTTCTAATGGAATCTAATTAACTTTACATACATCATTGAGCTATATTGTCATTAAGAAGAGATTTTAAACAATTGTGCAAATAGTTCCAAGGGCTCAGTGCATATATATTTCTATATTTCAAACATGAGCCACGCAAGTCATGTTTGAAATGGAGAAAGTTTCAAACACACTTTGTGGTATAGGGTAAGGTCTGTTCTTTCATATGAAATATGCCACCATGAATGCCTGAAAGGGCTTTTTGAATCTTGGCAAATGTGTACAATGAAGATACACAAAACATTAGAACACAGTGGTACTTTCCCGAGCTGCTTGAATGAAACAAAATGCAAAGTTACCCTGCACAATGACAAGAGGCTGTAAACAAATTGAAACATTTGTAAAATTGATAAAGCCATGATAAGTGATGATGTAAAGTTTGCTGCAAACTCTTGATCAAGATCATATTCTTTATTAGACAGAAGCGGAAAGGAAAAATACAAATAGAACTATTGGCAGAATTTAGGAATACTTGCCTAAGATCAAGGCCTTGATTTTGCCAGATGTTCTCCATAATTCGAATTATTTGAAGCGTGAGCATATCCTGGCGTAGGTCTGGATAAAAAAATGCATTATGTAAGGGGTGAATTTTGGAAAACTGAATATAGTTTTTAAATTTTTTTGTTTTTTTATAATCAAACTTACGGTATTTTTTAAAAATTAAGATTACTTTAAAGACTGTTAAACTAGCTGATGTTAAAATCCAGTTTTAATCCAGAGATGTTGAGTTTAGGAATAACATTTATAAAGTTTGTGATAGCCATTGTGGGGGACAGAGGAGAGATGACCAAATGTTATGGCTAGTTCTCCATTTCAACAAAATAACTTCATTTCTTGGTCAAAAGAGAATATACCTATAGCAGTTACTGCATGTCCCTGTATACTTTGTGGCCAGGTAAAAGTAATTCTTTTGTGATACTATTAGATCAGAGTAAAAGAGAACAGGAACAAGCAGCACTGTCTCTGAAAGGGCTTCTCTGTTGAACAAACAATCTACCTTTTCTACCCAGTACTTCATCAGGAACATTGTAGGATCCCCAAATATTTAGGAGGAAGTTCAATTATGATGGCAGCATTGTTCCTTAGGCTGGAAGTTCCCCCCTCCACCTATTTCTCATTCAGCCTCCAATGCTGTGTAAACCAATTGCCCTGTCCATCTGAATGGAAATGATGTGAGCTTTTGCCAGAAGTTTTCATACAAATATGAAGTTTTTAAAAAAAGAAAAAAAAATCAGTGGAGCATTGCTACAATGTTATTTTCAAAATGAAAAGAGGTCTCTCGCATATGTATAAACTGTCCTGCTCTGTGTGAAGCCTTCACCTGATACCTTTATGCTCAACTAGTATGAATAAATTTGGATTTAGAAGGGCAAGGAATACCTTCAGAAAATAATCTCAGATATATGTCCTGGGATGCATAGGTATACAACTGTGTCAGCGTTCAAAGGACAGATATTCATTTGAAATGAATATTTGTGCTGGGATATAAACTCTGAATTGAAGTGTTTTAGGCAGGATAATGAAAACAACAATGCAGAAATTATAACAAAATAGTTTTCTTTACCATCCCCGTTTTTAAAGATGATCTCATTGTTCTGAAATAGCAGCTCAGACATAATATCTGGGTTTTCCCAATTAAGCCATAATGGCCTTTTGGCAGAAGACATAATCCTGCATTCCTCAAGCCTACAAAGAAATAGATACCTGTTTAAGCAAGTTTTGTTCCAGTAGACATACATTATTAGATTTCTGTAGATCCCTTAGAAGTGGATTAACTTTTCACTTCTAATGATCATTCTCTAATTATAATTTCTAATGAAAATGTATCATTGTGAATTAGTTTTAACCACAAAACATATCCAGTTTAAAGCAACAGTGTCACTATTCATGGCATGAACCAAAAACTGCATTGAAAAAAAAAAGCCATTCTGAATTGAATTTTATGGAAACACTAGCCGATAACCCGGCGTTGCCCGGGTATTTATTTATCCCAATCCTATATTAGACAGGAATGGCGATGTGAAGTGGCAACGTNNNNTTATTTATAACCTGTGTTATTCTTTAAACCTCTCGGACTTCCGTTACTCTAGGGTTATTGTTTCAATACCCTGACAATACATTGCTAATGCTTTGATAAATTTAATTTTATATAACTATATTTATTGCAATATTACAATGCTGTACACTGCTATAGTGAAATAGTTTTACAGAATATAGAACATAAAGGCACAAGTTTAACTTGATCTGGCTTCAGCTTTGATCAATTTGGCATGTATCAATGACAATATGTATCAATTGAAATTAGATTTCCATTTGATTTTATTGGTGCACAATAAATTAATTCTAATACAGAATTAATTTGATTTAGAATGTTCACTCTTAAATAGACACTTAAAGTAAAAAATGTAATTGAATGTAGATAATCCAAATCAGGCGTGTTATTTAGGTACAATATATGTGTGCAAAATGTTTTGAGCTTGCAACAAATTCTTTTGACTTTATTTTTCCAAGTTTGAAACATTCCAAATTTGAAATATTTTGCATATTTTTATTTTTAATCAAAACCAAACAAATGTGTTGGACAAATTTATAAGTTAGTAACAGGAAAGATGCAAGAAAGCTAATTAAGAATCAGAGATTCAAAGAAATAATTGGTTTAATAACCTATTAGTATAGTTTCAGTTTTAATTGGTAGACTCTAGGATTTAACTACAACCAACACATTTCAGTCATGGAGTGAAAAGTGAAATCGGAAACATGGTGGCCCACAGATCATCAGATGTCTTTTCTAAGACATCTATGCTGACTGAAAAAGGAGAAACCACTTTTCCTGCGTGCTAACAACACATTGATTACTTTTCTCTAATTCTGGAAGTCTTGTTTATACCATCTCTCTCATGGTATCATTTCATTATTTGAAGTAAATAATAAAAGATATTTCAATTGTTTTATTTATTTTATCACACAATTTTATTCATTTATTATGCTCTGATTATACAAATGTAACACTTGCTTTGTATCATCATTGGTTTCTTTATGCCAATAAATTTAAATTTTTCTTGGGCCATCTTAGTTCAACAGCCTTTACCCCAGAAGTTACAGGATCAAATCAGGATGAAGGAGACAAAGTGAACTCATACTTTAAGAAGTCAAAATTTGATACCATTCTCAGCATCCATTATACATATTCCATATATATTCCCGCCTCTAATAATTTCTGGAAAGGAAATGATACCTCAGGGTTCCAAGCTGATGAGCAGGATTGAGAGGAGATATGAAGCCTTGAAGAGCGTCCATGAAGTCAGGCCGCCTCATTTGTTCCACGAGGAATTTCATCTGTACCTGTTTAATGACAGCACTGAGTACTTAATGATAGTCCCATATATTTCAAAAATTTTGCTTTTAGCATGAATACCAGCATGATATTTGAAACATTTCAACACGAGAAAAATACAGCAAATTCCACAAACGTTGCTTTCTAAATACATATAGTTAGAGCCAGTTTGGTATAATGGTTAGGGCGCTGACCTAGAAACCAGGCACTGGTGAGTTCTAGTCCCACCTTAGATATGAAAACTGACTGGGTGACCTGGGCCCAGTCACTCTCTTGTAGTCAGGTTGTGGAGAAAATAGGAGGAGGAAGGAGAATTACACATGTTCACCACCTTGAGCTACTTATAATGTAATAAAGGCGGTATAGGCCCTAACCCTAACTCTAACCCTAATAATAAAATAAAAATATAAAACATACCACAATTTTAAACCTTCTTTTGCTCATGCATAATTTTACCTTTTGTGTTTCATCCTTTTTTTCCTGCTTAAGGATATCTGTGAGGTTAATCAATTTTTCCATAGCTTCCACTTGCCGACTCAGATGTTTTAGGTACATTCCACAAGCTCGGCAGTAGGAATCCAAGAGCAGACCAAACCTCTGGCTTACATTTTTATTGTGCATTTCAGACCTATATATAAGAATATCTTAGCTTAAGTAGTGGTACAGATGTTCATAAACTAAAGATGTTCATAAACATATTCAATTTTATGCTAAAGATGTTCATAAACATATGCAATTTTATGTTATAATAATGGTTTAATATCATCAACTTTTTGGCATTTATTTTAGAGCCAAGAGTTACTGGAAGATCTTGTTTATCAAGTATATTTTCAACTATATAAAACATTAAAAAATTAAAAACTATTTAAAAGCTCCTTAGTCACAAGATAGTTAAGCTTAGATTCCTTGTCTTTCTAATACAAGGTATTATAATGTAATACTCTTTAAGGGAGATGGGTGGTTCAGAAAGTTGAAAAAAATAATAATAATCGAAACTTACTTTAAATGCCAAAAGAAGAAGTGTCCTATTCTCTGATTAGTCAGTGCCTTCTTGAGTAAAAATCTTACCAAGAGGTTATCCAAGTACTGTTCATACTTCAGAACCTAGAGATAACAATGAAACTGAATTTTAATTGGCATTATCAGTATTTCCAAGGCTGGACCACTCCTGATGACATCAGCATAGCTATTTGTGTACAGGTAGTACATATCTGTTTAATGATGCTAATCGGGACCAGCTGCAACAATGTAACTCTGAGCTTGTTGTAAAGTGTCTGAATGATGAACACATGGAAGTGGGGACACTGCGATGGCAACAACTACGAAGACCCGACATAAGTCCCCCTCATTTAGCACCATGAACAAGCGGTCATTCAATGGAGACATCCTGTACTATGTTTTCTGACTGATACCTCTTAAGCAGGTATTGGGGTTTGGTTATTGGGCGGGCTAATGATTTAAGATTTTATCTCATTTTTTATGATGCTTAATTGTGAACTGTAGATGTTTGCATCTTGTGCAGCGGTAGCTTTTCATATAGCTGCCAAATAAAACAGTTTTTTTCAATTATATTCTTTCCTTGCTCTCATCTCAGTAATTCTGAATCACTTTTAAAATTTCACAAGGAAAATTCTGTCATATTGTCCTTGGGAAATTCCATTGAAGTTATGTAATTTTTGATTGCCTGTACATATGATAAAAGCACAATTAATTCAAACAGAACGCAGTACCTGCACCAGCTGAATCAAGTACTGAGAGAGTTTGTCATCTGTCAAGTATTTTTCCAAACACCGGATTGCAAAGGCCCGCACCATTGGATCTGGATAATTGCAGTCCAAAAGCTCCATTGCTTGCTCAGGCCTGATTTGAGGCCAATCTTTTATCAAGCAGTACATCTGTGTGAGATACAGTAAGAGTGCAAAATCTTGACTACAGTCATGAAAACAACCTTCTGAGTCAGACCAAATTCTTCTCAGGCTAATACGCTGCTTCCCATGGTGGACAAACATATTTTTAGAAAGGCAGAAACAGGACATAAAATAATGGCTGCCTTTTAGTCCATAGTACTTGGTAGCTAATGGTGCTCCATCTCTAAATATGGATGTTCTACCTATTCAATAGGTCTAGTAGACCGAGGGAAGCTTATCATATTATCTCATATAGTATCCTACTATAATGAAACGTTAGAAGTCCTGCTTAGTAAGTAAGTTTTCAAGGCATTTGTTCAGCAATAGAGTTGTTACCTGGGCTACTTCATCCCTGGAATTCCATTTAACAGACAAAAGAAGTTTAGGTAGGATTTCTGGCATAGATACACAGTAGTGCCTGAAAAAGGAGACAGAGAGAAGTATATTGGACAAATAATTCTATGTATTACTTCTGTATGAAATCCATATGAAACAAGAAATAATACATTAAACTAAGGATAGGGTTTTTTTTTTAAATAAAGTTTGTTTGAACAGAACATTCTTAAATGGCAGCAGAATTCCTATGAAAAGAATACCTTGTAAATATTAAGGCAGGATATGGGCCCATACTTCAGAAAAATATATAAAATCAGTGTCACCAATATAATTTCAAAAGACCTTGGTGGCTTTAAGTAAAACGGGTTTAGATCACCTAACACATTTAATACTTTAGGAATAATTTCCCATTTGAACTGGACCTGGAACTAAACCTTATATATTCAGAGGACTAATATGTTGCTTAAACAAATGTAGATATTCCCACCTTCAGTGAGACTAGGAGGTTTCTTTATATATTAAGACAATTTTTATGGCCGCCTAATTCACTCATAGTGACTCTGGGCAGCTTACAGAAATAAAACTCCATATAAAAATTTTTAATAACCCCCTATCCAGGTTTGGGGCAGCTGGATCATATCTAAGGGCCATAGACACAGCTATACTCTGTAATATCGTTTACATACTGAAAGGCTGGCTGTTATACCTGTGGCTCCAAAGGAAGTCTTTTTCTTGTTCAGTTATTTCAGATAAGGGGTCTCTAGTACAGATTGCCCGGAGCTGCTCTTTGTCGTTGTCTCTTAACTCATTATCTCTAGCTATTCTGTTACTCTGTGGAAGAAAGGAATACATAGCATCATTCATATAATGAGCACCTTGTTCAAATGCTGTTATTGACAAAAGTGCCCCAAAAGACTTATTTTATCTTCTGATCCAGCTGACGGAAAACTGTGCTTGGGAATATTTCTGTTACATATCTTAAAGGTTTGTAATGGAAAAAGTGTTTCTTTGTTCAGCACTAAAGAATGTACGTGAAGTTCCAGAGATCTTTAAACAGGTTTTGATGCTTCCTCAAATGGTTTAAAAATACAGCAATATAGACATAGACATGGATGATTTATCATTTTTTCCCCACTATGATATAATTCAATGAACTAAAATCTGTGGGTTTCCCCCCATAAATCAATAATCTTTCACATATTAATTTTTTAAAAAAAAGTTTATTTAAAATAAAAACTATTCCATGCATTAATATGGAATATATCCAAAGGGTGGCAATAATATTAATGAGCCTGTTTGGAGTTTTCAGTCAGGTGAGGACTCAGGTAAACAGTAGTTTACTTGGTTTCCCCAACAGGTGAATACAGATAGTTACAGTTTTATTGTTAGGTCAAGTCACAACACTGAACTCATACTATTAGTACTATATAATTTTGAACTTTGGAAAGCAATTACTATTTTATTTTGGTACCTAAAGAGCAGGTTGATAGCCATATTTCTATACACAAAGGACCTAAGAGTTTGCTGTGACTCATTGTTCATGTTCTTAGCCGCAAGAAAACTAGGGAAGAAAAAAATAGTCCTCACCAGCCCTGCATGGTTGTAGTTAAACCCTTGTTCTCGAGAAATAATCCAGTTGGCATGTTCTTCTATGACTGACATGTCAGGAAACTTGACAGGACTGCTAAACCAATCAAATTCCAGTTCCAAACATGGAGTTTCCTAAAGAGAAAACATGTTCTTTCATTTATAGACAGAAATAGCATGAAAATACAAAACTTAACTAAAATGCTTAACTGCCTCAGATCATAAATACTGTTTCTTGCATATAATCCTGTACAGAGAAAATGAATGTATCTGTTGAAAGCTGAAGCATGAATTTCTCCCCAATACTTTTCATGCCAGTTAATTATTTTATTTGTGTGTTACATAGAAGAGCCACGTGAATCCTAACTACAGCCCAAAATAATATTTTACAATCTTATTATTGTAAAAAACAGAACGGTATGCAAATGAAAATAAATGAAGCATGGATAAAAATAACATTTGAGTTAAGCAAAATTTAAAATTAATTAAAACTAAATAAAATTAATATTATTCTGCAGGTGGTTAACAATTTCTCTCTTCTGTAACTTTAAAAATGAAGGTTCGCCTAAATGGAAAAGAAATAAGGCCAACGAAATCTTTCAAAGGCTTTGAATCTGTGATGGGATATTTTACAGATGATTATTAGGAATTAGGATCAAAACCCCTGATTTAAGACAATGGAGTATGCTAGAAATTGGCTTGAAATATATTATTATAAAACACAATAATGTGAAATCACAGCTGACAATTCATTAGCAGGTATTAGCCTTCAGATGCATTGAATTCTTTCCAAGAATTTTGAATGCTATTATGTACCGGAATAGTTTAAGTGCAGAGCCAAGCAGTATGGCCTTTTGTAATTGACAGATGCAATTTTTTTCAATGCACAAATTTTCTAAGTGCCATCCAAGATGTTTTGGTCTAATCTAGTATTGGGACCACCATGATCATCCGTTTATTTGTATCCTGCTTTTATTATTTTTATAAATAACTCAAGGTGGTGAACATACCTAATGTTCCTTCCTCCTCCTATTTTCCCCACAACAACTTTCTAAGATGGGTTGGTCTGAGAGAGAGAAAATCACCCAGCTGTTTTTCATGCCTAAGGTGGGAATTGAACTCACGACTTTCTAGCCTGCTGCCTTAACCACTAGACCAAACTTCTCTCCAGTTATACCATAGTCTTTCAGCTTTGATTTTCAGATCTTGGTACTTTTTGTTCTTCTCCAATTCTTTTTCTTCTACTCTACTCTCCACTGGTATTATTATTATGGTTGGCCGTCAGACGCTTGGACTGAGTTTGGCATTTTTATCTATCTATCAAGTCATTATTATTATTATTTACCTTATTTGGGTTGGATCCGGTGACTCCAATGGGATTAAGAAGGTCTTCTAACCCATGGGGGACAGGCCACAGATTCAGAGCCATTTTGCCAGAAACAAGAGTGTCTGTGTAATCAAACATGTTAATATTTCCCCACGCCAATGGGCAGTGCTCCTTCAAAAGAGCAAACAATCAGTGTTTAGTCTCCTCTATTAGTAAGATATTGCAAGCTCAGATTTAAAGGAAATAAACGAGGAAACATAAATTACAGTACTACTTTGATCATTCAAGACAGTATAAAATGTTGAGAATATTTTTAAAACAACAGTTTGCTCTACTTCATTTCTAATAGTCGATGAGAAGGTTCTTACCTCCTTTGCCCCCTTTCTGCCTTTAACAGAGCAGATAGAAAGGCAAAGCCGAGCGGCGCGTGGAAGATCATGAACCAGCATCTCATACTGCAGCCATTCATTCCATCTGAAAGAGAGATAAGTTTATTGCCAAATATTTTTCAATGATGTGGTAAATCAAAAATTGGTAACAAAGATTTTTAGCCGTTACTGATTACTTTCTGGGTAGAAATGAAGCAGCTTATTTATTCTAATGGGGCAGGTACAGCACAATCAGTGGTCATTTGGCAGAGGTGTCAAACTCGTGTCATCACGTCATCATCACGTGACCAGTGGTGGGATTCAAATTTTTTTTCTACCGGTTCTGTGGGCATGGCTTGGTGGGTGTGGCTATGCGGTTGACCAATCAGAGGTGGTATTTGCCGCGGTCAGCCAATCAGAGGTGGTATTTGCCAGTTCTCCAAATTATCGCTACCGGATCTCCAGAACCTGTCGGAACTGGCTGAATAGCACCTCTGCACACATCCCAACACAGAAATAGTTTGGATCGTTTTAAAGAAAACTTGATATATGTAATAAAATACAATGAGAACTTGATTCCGGTCAGGGACTAATATTGCCTGAACAGCTTTCAGCACTGATTGCCACCAGTGCACCTTATTAAAGAGTCGTGGATGATAGATTATAGAATATTTTCTCTTGTTACTGCTAAACCTCCTGGAGTTTTATAGTTAGGAAAATACGACCCACCACCGATAAGGCTGTTCAAGAGAACGCTGTGTTTTCTGGGAAGGACCAAGCATCAAACTTCTTGCAGTTTGTATCTTATTTAAATAAAGATATTGGATAGCTACATCATGTACATTAAAGTCTCAGGAAGCTATTTATGGCATCTATAACCGCTTCTCTCTACTTGTATAAAGCAGCAGCACTAGTTAAGATTGGAAGTGGGCCAACGGAGAGGCAGGTTTTGAAAATGGAACAACTTTCTGGATGTCTGTGTTATCTTTTTCCGAGATCATCCTTCCAATTTTTTTCTTCTGCAGTACGGATAATCCTCGACTTTCGATCACAGTTGGGATCAAAATTTCCATTGAAATTTTGTCTCACTGTTAAGTGAGACACACTGAATTTTACAATCTTTTTGCCACGGTTGTTAAGCGAATCACTTCAGTTGTTAAATAAATCACACAGTCATAAAGCAAATCTGACTTCCTCTGTTGACTTTCCTTGTTGAAAGCCAGCCGGGAAGGTTGCCCCCTGCGTCCTGCAACCATTTCCAGCCAAGAGCCCAAATTTTGATCATGTGACTGTAGGGATACAATCAGAGGTGGTAATTCAGCCAGTTCTGAGAGGTTCGGGAGAACCGGTAGCGATAACTTTGATTGGATCGGAGAACCAGAAAATACCACCTCTGATTGGCTGACCGCATAGCCATGCC
>JANHJO010003030.1:260119-271220 GCA_032468235.1 Pseudoxyrhopus heterurus
CACACACACACACACACAGGAAGAAGAGGACTGCTTTTATAGTCAGGAAAGATAAAGCAAGACAATACTTGGACACAATGCAGTCAATGAATGAATATCATTAATTGACCTCTTGGAAAACCCATTAATATGTTGATTATCCAAGTTTATGGTCCAATCGCTGATGCAGAAGAAAAAAAAAGCAGGTTGATTTTCAAGTTGAATCATGTTCAACAGAACTTTCAAGCAGGTTGTGCTGCTTGTGGTTGAAGATCAGCATGTCAAAGCTGAAAATATTAGGAGGAAAACATAGTTGGATTGCATGGCATTAGAAATGAAACAGGGGAATGACTTAATTTCTGCCAATCCAGTTATTTCTTCATTGTTAATACAGTCTTCCACAAAATTTCCAGTCTTCCACATGTACCATCACCAGAAGAATATAAAGAAATCAAATTGGTTGTATTATACTATACAATGGAATAGAAAAGCAGAGTTTTTGCAGCAAAGAGGTTACCAGGATTTGGCTGTGGAACAGTTCATGTGCAAGTTCCAAGTCAACTAAAGTGGAAGAAGAAAACCAACCAGTTTTCATGATATGAACTTCATTGCATACCTAGCATGTTCAAGGAAAACATTCACAGAAATAAGATAAGCAGAAGAAAAAAGAATCAGTGAAGGTTCTAATCAAACAATTCTAGTAAAGCTGAAGAAGGACACATTTGCCAAAAGGTTAGAAGAGATCAGTTTATATATCAGTATCAAAGTAAGGAAACTTCACAAAGTGTGCAAACCATGGTACATATTGTTAATTTTGCATTCCATCAAAGTAATGCTTAGAAACATCCATTGCTGATCACAGCCCTGTATGGAAAGTAAGATTGTACACCACTCAGAGCTCCTCTCTGAGGGAGATGGGTGGTTAAGAAGTACAAAATATAAACAAACAAACAAATAAATAAATTGCCAGGTGTTCAAATTGGTTTGAGGAACAAGCAGTGTTACTGATGATCCCAATTGAGAAACTGAGAAAGCCAAAGAGTACCAAGTAAAAGTCAGGGTATGCTTCAATGATTACAGAAAAGCCCTTGATTATATCGACAATGTCAAGTTGTGGAATGTGTTTAGGAAAATTGCAATCCCAGGTCATACTGTCTTCAGTTGCTAATGAAACAATCCAGATGCCCTCTGGAAACCAAGCAGATGTGTCAGATCCCTAGAATCGGCAGATCAGTTGGGTCTGTACTTCTGGATGGGGGGGGGGGGAAGACAGGCTCTGCAGCAATGGGAGAATGGTCTGACCATAACAAAAGACAGATCTTAACGTCCCCTATTCTCAGATTATATCACATCTGTTCCAGTTGGCAAGTTCCAATATTAAAGAGAAGGGATGTAGTTTCCTCCTTCACTTGGGAGAGAAATTGTCCACTTCCCCCACCACTCCTGTCTAATCCAACTCTACCAATAAAGACAAATTGTACTTAGTCTTATGATCTTCATCCTGCTGTCCAAGCTGATTTTTTCAGGTAGCATCAAATCAGATCTCATTCCGTAGTTGATGTCTCTTCTCTAACAGACTGCAAGGGAGAAATTGTGGTGGCCACATCAACTGACTGACATCTACCATCAGGCCAGTTACAAGTCTTGGGCTGATATTACTCCAGACCTGCTCCTATTGTTCAAACTGCTCCAAGCCAACACATCTCCACAAACTTCGACTGCTAGCACCCTCAATACACCAACTCAGCCAAAATGCTTGGTAAATAAATCTGCAAAACCCTCCCTGGCTTCAGCCACCATATTCTCCATCTCTGAGGGAGAAAGGTTTGTTACCAACATTGCTGCAGGAGCTACAGACACTTCAGTTTCAATGAGCATCCAAAATCCTGGCTCCTACCCAGTAGCAAACTGCCAGTCCAGCTCCAACTTGATAGATTCTGCTACCTCTTTGTCACTGCTGCTGCTACTCAAGAACTTGTTCATACAACCTCAACATTCCCAACCTCTTTTTCCTTGCTATAATGCAATATAATTCCTTACAAAAATTCATAAAAGGAAGCTTCTGCACTGTCTTTTTATCTAGAGCAGTGATGGCAAACATTTTTGGCACTGAGTGCCCAAACCGGAACATGCGTGCATGCGAGTGCATGTGTGTGTGCCGGAGCACCGGAAAACCAAAGACCAGCTGCTGGTGCGCACATGCCTGTTTTTGGCCATTTTTGGCCATTTTCAGACTGTTTTTGGGGTGTTTTCAGGTTGTCTTTCAGGCTGTTTTCAGGCCATTTTTCCAGGTCTTTTTTGAGCCATTTCCAGGCCATTTTCCAGGCCAGTTTTTGGCCCAAAAAAGGGCCTGAAAATGCCCCCAAAACGGCCTGAAAAACGGCCTGTTTTTTGGGTGAATTTTGGGCCATTTTCCAGCGCTCTGGTGCCCGTGAAGACCAGCTGGCGCCAGAAACCAGAAGAGCAGCTGGTGACGGCCCACGTGCCCACTGAGAGGGCTCTGTGTTCCACCTCTGGCACGTGTGCCATAGGTTTACCATCATGGATCTAGAGCCACCTCTGCCACTGCAAGAAATTGTCTCAAGCAGTGGTCCCCAACTTTTTTGAGCTGGGGTCATGTCTGATATTTTGAGAAAGTGGCAGCCTTGACAACAATATTGACAAAAACTGGTAAAGTTGCTCCCTGCCACTAATTTTAGTCTCTGCCTCCCCCCTAAAAAACCCCTTGAACATCAATTTTTCAAAATGGTTTAAGAAAGGAATTTCAAGCATTACAAAGCTGCCATTTTGAGCGTAAAATGGTCTTTCTCAAGATATTTCAAAGCCCATTATGGTTGCTTTGCAAGTACAAAGGACTTCCAAAATGTAGAAACAGCAGTTCTACACAGGACATTTCACAAAATTTCAGATTAGAGAAGTTTGAAAATAAACCATTTGGTACAACACTATCATTAATCCCAAATTAGCTTTATCTTCCCTAGCTGCAATCATTTTTATTTCTAAGAATGCCTGTGTAGTTCTTTCAAATTCAGATTTTTTTAAAATGTATTTTTCCTTCTGGAAAAGCCTACGTTAGTTTGTTGGGGGGGGGAACCTTAATAAGTCAACAGTTTAAAAAATATAAAAATTAAAAGAAAATTCAATCGGTCATTGTTCAGATGTATTATCATCACTCTTATCTGCCCTTTAGGCTTCCAGGTGACTACACATCTGTATTTGGTATGTAATGTAATGTAAATCTACCACAGAAAACATGCTGAATAAATATGGAGTTACTCAGCTCCATTTTACTATGTGAAATAAATTATCTTGTCTCATACTTACTGAAACATGTTTCAGCATTTCTTGAACATAGTACATTTTTAGAAATAATGTGTTTACTTGTAGAATTATTGGTATTTTAATATGCAGTTCTTTTTATGGTTTGGAACATCCGGATTCTAATAGTGCCATTGTTACTATGCAACAGATTAGCAAAGCCACAAAGTGAGCAGATTAGCAATCCTGCCAGTTCTTGCTCTGTGTTTTGGACTAGAATACTCAAGAAAAAGATGAAAACATTTTGTTCTTTTGGCTTTGGAATCTTTGACATATGAAGCAGCTGTTTCAAATAGGCAAGCATTTTTACCCCTGTGAAAGTGACTTGATATTACTTCTGAATAATTGATCAATTTAGTCATCCAATGTTAAACTGATTTTTTTTCTATTTGGCGATCTTTATGTCTAGATCAGATGTAGATTTGTAATTATACTGAAAGATAATTGTCCATGAACAATATTAATACGTTACAGATAACCCCCAACTTATGATCAGTCACTTAGCAACTGTTTGAAGTTATGATGGGGTTCCTCAGAGTTATTTATGACCTGGATTCAAAGTTCCCATGGTCATGTGATTGCATTTTGGGTGATTGGCAAATGGCCCGCATCTATAGCCATTTGCAACATCCTACGGTCAATTCAATTTACAATATTTTCTGCCAGAAACCGGCATTTACTTCCATTGCAGGTAACAGATTTGCTTAACGACTGCTGCATTTGCTTGATGGCCATTGGGTTTACTTAACAACTGCAATTAATTACTTAACAACTGCCACAAAAAACTCATAAAATCGGTCACAGAATTGGAATAAAATATATTGGCAACGAATTCTGCTCTATTTTTATTAAATCTCAAATGCTATATCACTTTAAAAATAAGAGCTATTGATTTCATTTAGAATAATATATTCCTCCTAGTCTGGATCTTGTCTATACTTTTTAATAAAAAGGTTTCTGGACAGGATGACTTCTACATTTATACCTGTGTTGAATAAAAACATTTATCTGACCCTTCAGTTTTAAGAAGAGTTTGACTTTTTTCCCTATACTTCCTTTTTGAATTGGACCTATAATATTCAATTTGCAGGTAGGGACAGAGCTGTCTGTCTTTCAACTTTGTAGAACTCCTCTGAAAAGTGCTTTAAAAAGATTAATTTCTACTTTGAAACTAGTTAACTGTTGCTAATGATATTAAACATTGAAACAAAAAAGTTTCTGTTAGTATGCCTAGATGAAACAAACATGTAAGAAGAATTTGTTACTTCGTTATTCTGTATTTAAACTCTTACTGAACTATAGTTCCTCTTATGAAAGGACAGCTGTTCTTAAAATAAGCAACTTAACATTTGCTGAAAGGAAGAAAGATAATCCCCAGGCTCATAATTTTTCCAACTTCAAAAATGTAAGGAACAATTCTTCGGTTTCTTTATTTATTATACCAATTTATATAGCAGCATCTTGTAACTGTGATTCTGGGTGTTGATTTTAGGATATGATGTAGAATAAATAATATTAACAGAATACTATAATCACATGGAGGGGTTTGCCCAACCTTCAGACCACTGGAAACATTTAGATTTTAAAGAACTTTCTGAAATACTGATGAAGTTGGAACCAAACAAATCTTAGACCGTTTGGTATTCTGGAGGGCAGATACCTAGCTGTGCACAAATGTCTACAGAATTACCAAATCATTGCAATATTGTTTTGGTCTCTGCACCAACCTTCCTAAATGTCTGTATTGTCAAGTCCAGGTTTACTGTTACTATTCAAAGACTTCTATCTAGTATCCAGCATTAGTCTAAATATTGTATACAAGTAAGGCAATGCAATAAAATGTAGGTTTATTATCCTTTAACACAATGAGAAAAGTATATTGAATATACATATTATTAAGATGGAAATGTAACTTATACTTAGAGGTTATGTATTAAACATTTCAGAGTATTATCACACCAGAGTGAACATGAGTATGAGAGTTTAATACTGAAATTTTCCTTGTTTCAGGAAATGTATAATAAAGAAAACATTTTCTCTTAAGAAATAAATTTATGAGTATCATTTAATTAGCATTGATGCTCAAAATATACATTACTACCATGAAGTTCTCTCACTCACACTGCTAGAGAAAGATATTTGTAGAATATCATAACTGTGCTCAGACTTTCTTTACTGATAACCAGATATATTTTACTACAGTATTAATTCTTTTCAGTGTACCAAATTATTCCGTTTATGTTTTAGAACTTGGGGCAATCAACCATAACAATCAATCATAGAGTCCTGAACCACCTAAGAGTTTTTAAAAGAATTCAAATGTGAACTCACTAGCATCACAGAAAAAATATGCAATTTGTACTCAAACAGGGCTCAGTACCAGAGGGTAGCCAGTGTTCCATCCCTGTTTAAAAAGGGACCTGGGAAGATCTGAGAAATTATGGTCTGGTCACATTAATATTGATTCCAAGCAAATTGGTAAAACATTTTTTTTTTAAAAAAACCCCCAAAACCTATAGAACAAGTCTTGTTGAAAAAAATAAATAAATCTGCAACGTATTTTCTTTTCTGTGTTAAACACTGATAATGGGATTATTATTAAGAGAAGGGCTGAGGTAACTTAAAAGACAGGGCACTGACCAAATGACAACTTTGTGCCATTATACTGGTCAGTTGAAGGAAAAATGGATTCAAAGAGACATCTATATGTTCTCAGTATTCCAAGGGTGGCAGCAGTAAAAATGATTGCAAGGCTGCTTTCCAAATTAATGGAAATGGAGTAAAAACATTGCAATGTGGAAGGGTTGGAATAAGTCATATGAATTTACACTTTTTGAAGACCCACAGCGTATTCTTTGCTATTGTCTATT
This sequence comes from Pseudoxyrhopus heterurus, assembly GCA_032468235.1. Classification (NCBI taxonomy): domain Eukaryota; kingdom Metazoa; phylum Chordata; class Lepidosauria; order Squamata; genus Pseudoxyrhopus; species Pseudoxyrhopus heterurus. The sequence goes on from JANHJO010003030.1 coordinate 266,287, forward strand.
CAGCTTGGGGTTAGATAGCTCATTTCTCCTATGTTTTTACACTAGATAATTTAACAATATTGTCATCAGATAGTCCTTGACTTACATCAGTAATGGAGCCTGCCCATTATGGTTGTAAGTTGTGATGGTCTTAAAGCTGGTTACCTAAGTGACTGATCCAATTTTACAACTTTGTTGCAGCAGTTGTTAAGTGAATCAGCAAAATTGTTAAGCAAAAGTTGTAGTCATTAAGTAAGCTCACTGCTTGCCATGGGGCGTTTTTTGCTGAAAAGCAGAAATAAATACCAGTTATTGCCAAAAACATTGTAAATCTCAGTCACATGACTGTGGCACACTGCTAACAGCTGTAAATGCAGGCTGGCTTCCAAGTGCCTGAATTGCATTCACATGACTATGGGGTAGCAGCAGTCAGAAATCCAAAACCAGGTCATAAGTACCTTTGGCGGGGGTGGGGGTGGGGGGAAGCGTCATAACTTTGAACCATCACAAAACAACTGATTAAGTCAAGGACAACCTGAAGTTAATCAAATATTTACATCTATGAATTAGCTCTATTAAGTAAAATATTACCTACAATTAATATGCATTAAAAAGACAGTTAAGCGAAACAATACCAGTCTATATATTATGGGAACGCAGCATTTTGTACTGGTATTATATGGATAACAGCAGCAGTATTAAATGAGTCAGATTTTGATTATAAGTGTTCCACTTGAAGATGAAAATAAATATGCATACAATATACTGATAAAGTATACAATCTACATACAGATCATGCTTTGTAAAATATAAAGTAGGTCTATAAAACAACTGTAAAGAGATTTTCCTCCAGTGCCAGGTTCTGAGTTATGCAACAATATTAAATATTCATTATACAATAGCAATAGCACGTAGATTTATATACCGCTTCATAGTGCTTTACAGCCCCTCTCTAAGTGGTTTACAGAATCAGCACAGTACCCTCAATAATCTGGGTCCTCATTTTACCGACCTCAGAAGGATAGAAGGTTGAGTCAACTTTGAGCAGGTCAGGATTAAACTCCTGGCAGTGGGCAGAGTTAGCTTGCAATACTGCTTTCTAACCACTGCATCACCATGGCTCTTACAATAAAAAGGTATAATCTGTTTTTTTTCAGGTAGCATGGATATATTTAATGATATAATTTAAGAATGGGAATGAATGCGATTCTGAGATATTTATAAATACATTCATTGATAAGGTTTGCCTTTGATACCGTGATATCTTCTTTTTAAAGCCTTTCTAAAGGCTTTAAAGTGATATCTTCTTTTTAAAGCCTTTCTAAAGGCTTTAAAGTGTTTTTTCAAGTCAATGTTTCAATAAGAAGCAGCTTTCAGTGTTTATGGAAACCATATTCCTCTCATCTTATGTTAATCACAAGAGTGAATTCCAGACTGCTGCAATAATAAATGGAGCAAGGTGTAATCAACTACATTTTTGTCCTACTAGTCTGACTGAGATTACTCAGGTTTGTTTACGTAAATGGAAACACTCTAAATGGCAAGGGACAGATTGTTGTTATTGAAAACTGTACTTATAAATAAACAATATTTGCAATGTTCCAGTTTTTACCGTTCTCCCCAACCCTATTAGCTAGGCAGCCAGGTATTCCACATAACTAAATAAACGGGGGAAAAATTCTATTCATCCTCAACTGCTTTTGTAAAAAGGAAAGGTAGAGTATAAAGGATATAAACATGACAATCCCGAGAGAAGGGGAAAAGGTACAAAAACAGGATTGGGGAGGAACAGCCCATAGAAATAGAAGATCCAGGAAACAGGAAAACAAGGAGGCTATCACATGGCAGAGTGTAGGTAAAGAAATAGGGACTGACAACCTCACTGCCCCTAATCACATTTGGAGAGGAAAGTATGTTCATATTGGAAAATAGAAGGAGAAAAGTGTGTTAGATATGTTTGCTACCTTGAGTTATTTGTAAAAACAATAAAGGCAAAATACAAATAAATAAACATCAAAAATATGATATGAAAGAGCATGGAGGAATAACCAAAAGGTAGGCATGTCCACAGTATGTATTATTCCTGTAGAAAACTAAGCTGTGCTCTTGAGTTAATGTGTCTACAATTTGACTACTACATGTTTACTGGATCATAATCGTCCATTGACATCTCGTAATCCCAAATAGGACAGTCTTCTTTAATATGATACTCTGGATGTGACTGGATGAACTCCCATAATTCTCAGTTTGCAGCCATATAACCCAGGTATTATGGGAGTTGAAAGGTTAACATATCTTGAAGGGATCAGTTTAGGGAAGGCTGAAAACACTTACTGCATTATAAACATATTTACCTTAAAGTTCCCACCACCCTTTTGGCTTTCCTATAGAAGTTGTCTCTAATATTGTTCAAAGAGGGAAGCAGTGATATGGAAAGAAAGCAAAAGAAGAAAGAAAGCAAAAGAAGAAAAAAATACAACAGCATGAAATTCTATTATAGATATTAATACTAGAAATGCAGAATTATCGGTGGCGAGTTTCAAAAACCAGACAACCACTAGACTGCTGAAAGAAACATAGATAACCCAAGAGTTCTCAAATTAAGGGTTATGACAGTTTTAAAGTATTTCACAGACAGGGATTATTAATGTAAATGAAATGGCCAAAAGCCTGATTTCAGCATATGTTTATACATTTTCAGTTTTTGATGATCTATTGTCATCAGCCAGCAATATTGGAACCAACTATTCTAACAAACATTGGCACAGTTTCAGCATAGTGTAGTGCTGTATTCTTTGCAGTGGCTGTAGAAATGTGATAATGAAGTTCAGTATTTTTATTCTTTTTATTTCAGAAAGTTACACTGCTGTATCTACTTTTATTGAAGTATAGAGGTCTGTGAGATGGATGGATGCTATTACAGTGACTGTTGTTGCCCTCAGCTACCACTCTTTGTATATTTATTGTTATTGTTCTTTTTCTATTGAATTTTAATTTTAGATTAGCCAGCCAGAGTTGCCCTCGTGAGATGGACAGCCATATAAATTGACTGAAACACAATAAATAAAACCACTCCTAAAAGTAAATGGCATGTTTGCTTCTTGCTGAACATCAAGTCAATAAAATCATTAATATTCATAGGAGTGTCACACAAACTTGTTTGCTGTTTTCGGGAGTAGTGTATCACAAAGTTTGGAAAGCCTCAGCCTAGCTCTTGTTTTACAGACCTTTTCAAACAAGTCCATGGGAAAGGTCTATTTCAGAGAAATGTTGCAAGAATGCCAGCAAGACGACCCTGAGCATCTTGAAATCAGGATGGAATGAAAACGTAATAAAATATACAAAAGATGAGCTGGGCACAACAGTTCCTGTGCGGGGTGTGATTTCCCAGAGATTTCTCAGCCACAGCTATGTACAGGTAGTCCTCAACTTACAACCACAACTGAGCCCCAAATTTATGTGGTTAAGTAAGAAAATTGTTAAGTGAGTTCTTCCCCATTTTACGAACTTTTCTCACACCTGTTAAGCAAATCCCTGCAGTACTTAAATCAGCAACACCGCTGTTAAGTGGATCCGGCTTCCCCGTTGACTTTGCTCGTCAGAAGGTCGCCAAAGAGGATCCCATGACCCCGGGACACCACCGTCATACATGTGAGTCTGCTGTCAATCATCCAAACGTAAATCACATGACCCTGGCAGTGGTGGGATTCATTTTTTTTTACTACCGGTTCTGTGGTGTGGCTATGCAGTCAGCCAGTCAGAGGTGGTATTTGCTGGTTCTCCGATCCAATCAAAATTATTGCTACCGGTTCTCCCGAACCTGTCAGAACTGGCTGAATACCACCTCTGGACCCTGGGGATGTGGCAATGGTCATAAGTGTGAAATACGGTCACAAGTCACTTTCTCCCCCCCCCCAGTGCCGCCGTAACTGTCACTTTAGGCGATGTTGTAAGTCGAGGACTACCTGTAACTCTTTGGGCCCCTATGCAGATTTGTTTAAAAGGCTGAAAACAGCTTTCGTTTTTTCAGCAGGTGCGAAAGGAGGACAATAAGATGAAGGGAGGTGAATTGGGCGAAGCCCCGAGGTTTTCTATGGTGAATTAAGCGAAGGAGGTTGGAGACCGCCGTAGTTTAACCGGGCAGGGGGAGGAGGCGACCCACCGGGGCTCCCTGCCGGCTACCCCAGCCTGGGCTTCCCCTCGGACCCTCCCCGCCATTCGTCTCCCAAAGCTCCGGGTTTAGAGCGCCGCCGGTTCTCCCACCGAGCCCAAGAAGGGGGGACCCGGCAGCCCACGAAGCCCCCTTTCCGGCACTGCGGACGTCTCCTCCTCCCGCCAACCCACCCTCCGTCTCGGTTCTCGGCTGCGGACCATCATCACTTCGCCGGTTTACTCACCTTGGTCGGCTTCGCGTGGACTGGAGCCGAGGCGTCCGGGGGGCGAGTCCCTCACCCCGCTTCCCTCAGACGCCGACGCCGCCCGTGGTCGCCCGCCCGCCCGCTCGCTCCTCCGAAGGTTCCAGCGGGTCCGTTGGGGGGCGGGCCGGCGGGTGCGCGCGCGCGCTCACTTGCTCGCTCGCGCCGCCCTGGGTGTTTGACAGAGCCGCGGGCGCGCCGCTCGCGCGCTCCCGCTCTTCTCTCAGCGGACGGGGTCCTGCGGCCGCGCACGCGCACCAGCGCCGGGGGCTCGCTTTTCCATTGGAGCTTTCCTTTCCTTTCCTTTCTTTTCTTTCCCGCTTCCCCTCCCCTTTTCCTTCTTTTCTTTCCTTCCGCCTTCGCTCCACCTTACAAACAAACAAAAACACCCACCTACGCCCCTCCCCTCCTCCGAACAGGAAGCGAAAGGAGGCGACCCCGGATGCAGACCCAGGAGCGGCCGTTGGGAAGAAGAGAGGACGCGCGCAGGGAATGGGGGGGGGGGGGGTGGGGCGGGAAAACCGATCCCAGGCACCGATC